>JANPWX010000619.1:3333535-3373713 GCA_024734555.1 Trochalopteron elliotii
GCATCCCGCCAGGGCGCAGCCCAGCTTGGGGCGCGCCGCGGGCTCCGGCGGACTGGTGGGGCAGCCGCGGCAGGGCTCCCCGTCCCGCACCAGCACCGGCACCACCACCCGGCGCAGCAGGGCAGGCGGGCGAGGCTGGGGGCTGCCGGGGCCTTCGCTTCGCGCCCGCTTCATCTTGTAGCGGTGGTTCTGGAACCAGATCTTCACCTGTGTGGGGGTGAGGCTGAGCAGCCGGGCCAGCTGCTCCCGCTCTGGCGCCGAAAGGTATCGCTGCTGCCGGAACCGCCGCTCCAGCTCCAGCGTCTGAGCCTTGGAGAAAAGAACCCGCCGCTTCTTCTTCTTCTCCTCGGCCTCCGAGCCGCGGGCGGGGAGCGACCTTTGGGTGGAGTCGGGCAAGCTCATCTCCGGGCCGCTCTCGTCGGAAGCTGGGAACAGCGAGTGGGTTAGAGAGAGGGAGCAGCCGGGGCCCGGGAACGGGGCAAGCATAGAGGAGGCCTCCGAGAGCTGAAACGCCTCTCGCAGCGAGAGCCCCGGCTGTCTACCTGGCCGGATTAACCCCAGCAGTCAACGAGAGATGTGAGCTAACCCCATGACTACATTAAACCTAGCCCACGAGACGGAGCGGGCTGTCCCCAGTGGGGGACCCGCTTTTCCCGGCGGCAATCCCGGCAGGAGCACGGCCGCTCAGCCGCGCACAGCCCGAGGACTGCTGGCTACCAGCCCTTGTCTTCCCTGGGTGCTGAAACAGAATATGGGGCTGCCCGGTCCTTTCATAACTGCTTTTCACTCTCCGCTCGATTACCTTAATATTTAACCTATCCCGGTGGTGTTCCCGAACCCATGCAAGGTGCGATCTCCCCCTGCGCACACATGGGTATACAATAAACGCCGTGTATCTGCCGCACCATTTCTGTGTGCGAGGTGCGCACACAGCTGGGTGTGCGAACTGGAGCCTGCCCGCCGCGGTGGCAGGTGCGTGGATGCAGGCGGTGGCGCTCCCAGAGCGCTCCGCAGCAGCTCGGGGAGGCCAGGCACGGGGAGATGCTCAGCTTTCCTCTGTCGAGCTTGGGGTGGCCTCAAACCCTCCAGCACAAAAAGACAGGATTTCTTGCAACAGTGAAACGGGGATAAAAAAAAATAATCCAGGAAATGGGAAATGGGCTTAAACGATAAATGCACGGGGAGAGGTGGCCACAGCCTGAGATTTTGGGTTCTGCCATAGCTGGGAACATTCACAAACCTATCAAAAAAAAAAAAAAAAACCCAAAAAATCTCCCAAAATAACCCACAACAAAAAACAAACCCTCTTTTCTGACTTAACATCGTGGCCGGGGCATTTCTGCTGTTTCGTTGTTGCAATTCAGTAATATTTTATAAAATTCCCAGCCTGGATTCCCTCGGTCCTGTAGGCTATGTACACTGTCGATTCGCTGCTTCGCATATTCCTTAAAGGAAGGAGGGAAACAAATAAAAGGCAATTGTGCGGAGATGGCGAGTTCCTGTCCGTTTTATACTCACAAGGATAGTGATTTCTGTCTGTTTCTATCCACCCTCGATACGGCGAGCCGGTGTAGTTCTCCGCTGAGTGGTGATGGTCAGAGGCTTGCTTTATGCTATTAGCATCCTGCTCTGGTAAATCCAAAATGCTCCTCACTGTAAAACTGATCCTGCCAGATGTGGCCATGGTAGGTTCTGCACACACACCCCCCAAAAAAATCACCCCAAACCGAAACCCCCTTCCTTAAAAGCTGCGAGGAAAGGATTGCATCCAGTTACTGGGGAATCTCTCAGCTCCAGAGGACCTTCCTTTCCATCGCCACCTAACCCCAAATATTAGTGTCGTTTACAGAGGTGTCCTGTTTATATAAACAGTCCTCCCCACTGCAAACACTGCCTGCTTTCAAACCGTCCCTGTCTATAGGATGCTAAGTACCTGAATTAGTCAAGTGCTAAAGCCCTAATGGGAGTAGGTGTAACCCCCCCTCCCGCCACCCCCATGAGAGAATAACCCGTTACCTCCCAAAGACAGCAGGAAACAGGCGTCATCATTACATATTCTGTCTGATTAGCCAAAAGTGGGGACAGATAATGGTAATTGTTAGCAGTGAATAACATCTTGGGTGGCATGTGGATGACCAACAACCACCCCCCTCCATCCGCCACCGAAGCCACCAGCGTCCCTTCTATCCGCAGACAAAGTGAATCCTCCCAGGACATCCGCAGAGCATGCCGAGAGCCCCCTCCCCACATCTCCCTCTTTATTTCCCCCCCCTCTCTTGCCTCTTTCTTTAAATCTGGAAGGAATTTAAGTCGTTATTTGTTTTATTTGCTCGGCTATTTGCCGTGCTACCTCAAATTCTCTTCTTGCGGTCAGCAGGTTTCCTACCCTCAACGGGGCATTTTTTGCACCTCGGCTGAGCTCTCGGCGGGGAAGGCTGGCGGGTTGTGTGCGTTAAGGAATGGGATCTTCGGGATGGGTTTTTTGCGTCTCCTGGGCATGGTAGATGAAAGGTGCACCTTTCTCTCGAGAAAGATGATGGCGGGAGCTTGGCATGCTCAGTCCATAAGGAAGAGTCGGGAGGGGGGTGGGGGTGATATTAATTTATTATTATTATTATTTTAATCACCATTTTGCGTTGTACTAACCCAGGGAATATTCCCTCGGGCGGGGTGTATGAGTGACTGACATGTCTCCAGCTGGGGAGAGGGAGAAAAGATCAAACACTGCGCGTCTGTTTATCCGCGCCGACCGCCGCTTCATCTGCCGAAAGAGGCAGCGAACGAAGCCGAGGAGCGGCGCCCCCAGGGAGGAGGGTGCTGACACTGTCTGGGCACGATGTGGGGACGCCCGGCGGCAGCTCCGCGGGACAAACACCTTCTCTCAGCTTCACTTCCCTTTCACCGGGCGGTCCCGCGAAACTGCGGCCGAGCTTTGCCCAGCCTCGGTGGCCGCCGAGGACTTGTAAGAAAATACGCTACAGAAACAAGCGGTCCAGCCGTTCCCATGCGAGCCCACAGTGACAGGGCTCGGTCCCCGGCTGCAGGGCTGCGGTAGAAGTGACTGATGGGGGCGATGTTTCACGCGGGTGGCGCAGCGTGGATCAGGCCGTGGGACCGCAGTGGGCGGAGGCGGGACACGCCGCCTTCCCCACGGCTCCCCGCCGGTTTCACGGGAGGGACCGGCGCACTCCTGGGAAAGCAGTGGGAGTCGAGTCCGGTTGGACGGAGCAAAGCCTGGAGGGAAGGAGACACCCGGCCCCTCTCCAGCAGATCAGCTTTCCTTTGACCGCGGGCCGAGGCTCTCACAGCTCATCCCCGACGGGGGAACGCGGCGAAACCCTGCGGCGATGCGCTGCGGGCCCGCAGAGGGAAGCTCAGATACACGCGAAGATACCCTTCTCTCCAGTCGATTTGTCGGTTCTTATTTCCTTGTCCAAACAGGCGAAGCTATTACACAATAGCTATATAAGCTATTGTGTATAGATTGTATCTATCCAGCCCCTCTCTCGTCCCCCAGACCTGCTGCCCGCGTGCCCCCGGCCGCCACCGCCCCACCCCTGGTCCGGGTGTCGCTTCTGGGACCAGTCACAATTCTCGGGGAAAATGTCAATAGAGCAGTAACGACAAGGGAGAGGTGAGATTTATATCGGCGAGATTTGTGGGCGAGATGAACGGGGCACAAGGCTTCATTTGGCCACCTTCCCGCATATTTCTTCGGGACTGGACAGGCTCCATATAAACGATTCCCAGGCCATGATTACTGCAGCCACCTATCAAGCGTGCCTGGTGACAGTAGTTATCTCCCAGCTCCGAGCACAGCCTCCCAGCCGTCCTGGGTGGTCGGAGCGAGGGGAGCACAAATACATGCCAACTGCTAGGCCGTGAACAAAAGGGAAATGTAGCCCTATGTCCCGGACCTGTTGGAAGCATTTGTTCCAGTCAAGATTTTGCATTTGTTCAGATCTGGAATAATGGGTGATTGACGCCTTCCCACAATGTGCTTTAACTCTCCGGGATAAATCGGAGCTTGTTCCTTGTTGTCATGGTTTTCAATAGGGTTCAATGGGATTGAACCACTATCGACTCTGCTTTACGTCTCCGGCAGCCCCGTCCATACAAATTTATTAGTTACGTCTTTTTAAATGAGATTAAATTGAAACGACGTGTCCATTCTCGGCGGAGCGGCTACTCCGCGGTCGCCCCTGTGTCCCCTTCGGCCCCGAGTGCCCGTGTCACCGGCGGGGCAGCCCGGGCCAGGCGGGGGGACCGGGGGGCACGGCCTCCCGGCTGCCAAGTACGGCCACGCTCACCTGCCCGGGCCCGGCCGGCAGAGCTGCTCTGCCCCGCGCTCCCGAGAGCCCCGAGTATAAAAGGCGACCGAAAAGTGCTTATTAATATCTTGGCCTCGCAGGCAAATATTTGCTGAATGCCTGCGCAGGAGAGTTTCGGGGGGGTCGGCCAGAGGAGGGGACGGGGCTGGGGGTTCAGAGCGCCATAAACTTATACAGTATCCGAGGTGGCTCTTAAGAGGAGTTTGCCAAGGACACTCTAAAGAAAGTGCAAAAACTTTGCAAGGAAAAAAAGTCAGAATGAGAGAGAGTCTACTTCAGTGACCTCTCTTAGCCTTTTAATCTATTTAACATCCTAAGCCCACACTGATGTGTAGAAATAAGTAAATGGTACTCCTCAAGCCTTAAGAGCTCTTCAGCGTCAAATATTTGCACTTACTCTTAGCGTTTTTTTCTCAAAAAGCGCAAGACACATTCCCCTTGGACGAGCCGAGCTGTCTAAATATACCTACGCATTGTTATCTGCGGGAAACGGTTTGCTTCAAAGCCAGAACGTAATAACCTGAAATGTTTCATCTCTTGGTTTGCTTGAGACAGACTTGGACGGTTTTCAGCTCTGGCCGCCCGGCCTCATTTCGGGGTTTGCTGGTTCAGATTTCATTCTCTCCGCCAAAACTCCTGCGTCTGCCCATGGGACCCCGGACCTGCCGTTCCCCTGGGGAGGCATCCCTGGGGATGGGATTGCCGCTCACCTCTCTGTACAGGCCACTTCGGCGGGTGTCCTCGGCGTCCCACCGAGAGCTGCCTCTTCCCCGACGGTATCCACGGGGAAGAGACGGGGCAATAATTTCTCCGGGACTGTTAGAAGTACGCGGCGCGGCCCACGCTTGTGCTCACCCGCAGGTGCGGTGGGGGCCTATGGCAGGATCCACCCCTCCATGAGCCCATCTCTGTGGGCCCACGGGGTGAGACCTTGTTGGCCTCCATGGGCCCGAAGGGGATGGCCGCCTATGCCCGACCACCTCGTCCCTCCAGATAAATCCACAGAAACACTTCGCTGCCCCCAGGCCCTCGCCCGTTTAAATGAATTTTCACCTTTCCAAGGGGGTTAAAAAAAACCAAAAAAACTTTGCTTGTTTTCAGACTGCGTGCCGCGCGCTTTTCAGCTCATTCGCCCACGACCACCCGTGGCTGCGGCTCATGTGTACCGAGATAGGAGAGGGAGGACCCCGGGAGCCCGGCCGTGTACCCGCAGCCGCTGGAGCGGACGCAGTGAGGGCACGGTGGCCCTGGCAGCCCGTATGGTAACCCCGCAGAGTGGGCCGGGCTGCTCCCGGCGAACCGGAGCCTCAGAGGGACCGCGGGCTTTCCTGCCCGAGAGGCGGCCCGACCCTCTGAGGGTATCCCGGGGCTGGGTCGGACCGTCCCGTCGAGGCTTCCGCCTCGGCACCCCTCCTTACCAGCCCCCGCTGTAAAAACACCTCCAACCACCTGAGAAAATAGCGGCTTTTTCTATAATTCTTTTTTTTTTTCTTCCCCCCCCACCCCCCCCTCCCCCTTTTCCCCCCTACTTGAATGGGTTCATTTACTGTGCTCAGTGGAGGATTGCAAAGCAGATTGACCAAATCGATGTATGTGAGATGCAGAAATCAAGTATTTTCCTAAACCAGTTGATCATCCCTACACTTCCAGAGAGGAGGAGAGAAAGGAAGAAAAAAAAGGAAAAGAAAATATTATTAATACAGAGTGTGTCTGGCTCTGATTAGTGTAGTGCCGGCTTTAAGGAGGAACCCTCCACAGTATATCTGCAGGGCCGTTAAATGCAATACACTGAACTGACTGAAATGAAAACCTGACCTCACAGAATTTAATGTGAACTTTAGAATTTATTTTAAAACAGGCAAAAATCGACTTTTTATGTAAAAACCAAAGAATTCTTTACTTCATTTTTCCAATAATGAAATTTTCCATAGCTTTACACCCTTTTCCTTCATCATCTGAAAATAGTATCTTTTATCTTTCTCTCTCAACTACAAACCAGCTCTGAAAATTGATATAACCCCTTATTTGTCTTTTTGCCTTTCAGCTGATATGCATTATAATACACTTTCTAATTAGGGTAAGACAGTGGAAGATATGGAATATACCCTACAGTATATTTCTAGATGTTTCTGTAAGTTGTATTTGTCTCTTTCCTTGTAGAATAATGAAATTTGCTGTGCACATTGCTTGATACATCCGAACAACCTGCACCTCCTGCAGCTCCTTTATTTCTTTTGGGTTTTTTTAATGACTATTCTTAAAATTAAGTACCTAAATACATCGACTTTAACCTATTACAGACCTCAACAAACAAAATAAACATTTCTTTTGTAGCCAATTTTGAAAATGCTTATTCTCTGGAGCACTAACTTCCATCCCACTGAAACCATGAACCCTTTTGCTATCGGTTTTATTTTGCTAGGGTTTTTTTCCCCTTTTTTTTTTTCTCCAGAGCTCATTAATTTAAAATAAATAATAATTATTAAATCTGATATGTGCAAAGCATGCTATCCAAGACTTACACTTTTTATGAAGCCGTCCATTTTTCATTCTGCATTTAAACAAGAGATTTTGCTCCTTGAAATGGGGATGCTCCACAGCAGTGGAGGATTCAGAATCGAGTTTTTCATTTGCTCTGTGTGATCACCCTGGAGAAATTATTTTGCAAGCTGATTGAAAGCAAAGCAGAAAGGCACAAATCCCCCTTGCTCTGTAAGTTGGTTTGGAACTAGTTTGTGCAGAGCCAAACTGATGTAGTAATGAACAGGGCTAGCCAGCTGCTTGTACTTTTCTTCCTTTGGGCTCCTTCCTTGGAAGCTCAGCTCTCAGAAAGAATGTGGGTATAGGGCTTTTGCTTCCCACTGGGGTTATTTGGCTGGTGAAACTGCAGGAGTCGCTCTGTTAAGAGCTGGCTGGAGTACAAGCTCTGTACCTGCCACCTCTGCAATGCCATTTGTCTCTTTGCTCAGTTTTTATCCCTCACTCTCAGCCTTCATGGGATGTACAGAGAGGCAGGAGCAGGTTCCAGCTGAGGGGTAAAACATGCCCAAGACAGGGTGTAATCTTGGGCCCAGATTCACCTCCTGTCTGGAGCATGTGGCCTCTTCTCCTTCCCATGTAACACACATGTTCAAGACGCTCAGGCTCAGGGTGGAGATGGTTCATCTGGAGCTCGGGCGAAGCCAGTAGCTTCAATGACCTCGGGAGGGGGCTGCCCTCAGGCAGGGGCTGTGACCCTGACCCAGGTACATCTGGCATTTAGGCACCTAACCACTCTTTACTTCAGCGGGAATTAGGTGCCTATTACCCCTTGACAATCTGGCTCCAAAAATGAAGTGAATGGTGCTAGTAAAATGGGATGAGTGGTAAGACAGAAGGGAAGTCCTTAAGCAGTTGTTGACAAACTGCAACAGAGGACAAAAATTCCCCTGGGGAAAGCTGTCCCATTGACCAACGCCTTCACTTTCAACAGACATTCATAGTGACAAAAGGCATTTTGTGCTTTAGATAGTTTAGAAGGATATATACTTGATTCCAATGTGTAGTTCCTTGTTCTGCACTATATTATATCACTTACATTTTAAAGTAGTCATTAAGTTCTGATAAATGTCCTCTATCAGTTGAATTCTACTGAATTACTAGAATAAAATTGGCAGCCAAAATTGCAGAATTCTAAAAGGTCCCTTTTCATAAGGCTTTATTTTCTTCCTCTGGGACATGTCAAGTCACCAGAAGGCTGGATGCACACTGATGGACTGGCCATGACATGGGCAGGCTGCTGCAAAGTCAAGAACGTGTTTCCTATTAGTGAGCCAATAAGATGGGATTTTTTTCTCCAGCTGCACACACAAACCTTCTGTGATCGTAATAGGGTTTGAGACTTTTGACCATCTATCAAATCTGGCTGAGGCTTTTTTTTCTTCAGATTTCAGGCAGAAAATAAGACAGCCTTGTACCTTGTGAAATTATGCTAAAAGACACTTCTGGATCCCAACAGAAAATGTGTAAGGAAAGGTATCTCATGGCTGTTTCCAGAACTGCAAGATTTGTTGCTGATGCTGAAGGTAAAAAGATATGAGTACAGAAATTCAATTTTAAAATTGCAGTTTCTTATCACTCTTGGGCTGAATTTTCCCTATTGTTTACACACTGTTGACTACAGCAGCCTTTAAAATACAGAGTAAAATGCCTCTGCTGACTTCATGTGGAGTTACTTGAGTGAAGATATGGTGGCTCGGGCATGCCACACAGTGAGTGATAGAGAGGTTTTGGCTGTATAAATTACCATGAGGGAGTTTACAAGGGAGTCATGTCCAGTGCATTGCAATAAAATCAGCTTTTATATTTGACTGTACATGGGCCAAAGCCCAAATGTCTCCATTTCCATGTAACTAAAAATCAGATTTTGAATTTTTTAGATTTTTATGACTTGATATTCAGCTAGTTTTTTGCTCCTGCAAACATATGTTGCAAAAAAGCCTTGCTTCACACATATAATTCTCTGTATTTTATGCATATACATGTATACACACACTTTTGATACTCATTATTTAACATAATACTGGTCTTTATATCTCACAGTTGATGATTCTTCTTTTCTTTCTCAATGTCTGTCTCCACAGATATCTTAGTTTTCTTCTTCCAACCCATGGTTTAACTATTTTTTCCCTTATTTTTCCCTCTCCACAGTTTACATTTTAAAGCTTATTTGTAGTCATTTTCTGACAGTAACATGAAGTACCAAACATCCTCTACCATAAGAGGTTGCATTAAGAAGCCAGGACAACCTGTAGTAATTTGTCTATCCTGTTGCATTTTTGTAAATGGCATTAATAATTTTCCTGGCTTGTACCAGAAACAGTGTGGTCAGCAGGACTAAGGAAGCAATCCTTCCCCTATATTTGGCACTGTTGAGGCCACGCTTCAAATCCAGTGCTCAGTTTTGGGTCCCTCACTAAACAAGAAGGACATTGAGGTGCTGGAATGAGTGCAGAGAAGGGCAACAAAGCTGGTGAAGGGTCTGGAGCACAACTCTGATGAGGAGCACCCGAGGGAATGCATAATCTTATCACTCTCTACAACTACCTAAATGGTCATAGTGAGCTGGAGATGCACCTCTTCTCACAAGTAACAAGCAACAGGACAAGAGGAAATGGCCTCAAGTTGCACCAGAGGAGTTTTAGACTGGATATTATGAAAAAAATATTTTAATGAAGGGATTGTCAAGCAATAGAACAGTATGCCCAGGGAAGTGTTGAAGTCACCATCCCTGGAGGTACTTAAAAGACTTGTAGATGTGGCACTTAGGGACACGGTTTAATGGTGAACTTGGCAGTGCTGGAGTAATGGTTGGACTCGATGACCTTAGAGGTCTTTTCCAACCTAAATAATCAAAACTAAGCAGCCAAGCTTTAAAAGATTTGGTCCTCATTTTGCTGTCATATTATATAAATGTAGCCCTAAAGGGCAATCAGGACTCCAATGAGGCAGATCTAGTTTGGGTCAGATGCAGAAATGTAGTCACTTAATTGAAACAAGAAAATTGGTTTACGTGGCTACTTTACATGTAGTGAGACTTTGCTTGTAGTATACCCTCAAGTTATTTTCTCAAAGGTTCATTTGCACAGCAATTGTCAAAGTCCAGCCTGAGTAATAAAGGAACATGATCTAAAGGAGACATCCTAGATGAGGATGCAGGAAGATCTGAAATGTAGTCTGGTTCTGCCACTTTTATCTCATATGGTTTTGTGCCTCCTCGATCTATTTCCTTGCCTTTAAAATGGGGTCAGATTCTACTAAATCAGCTTTCTCTAACAACTGCTATAGTTGTATGTGCTGTGATTGCTGGGTATTCACATAGTGCATTAACTACATAAAATGCCTTAAAAAATTCTAAATAATCACTCGCATGAGTTTGTGGAAACAGGTATTTCATGGAAGCATTTGTGTTTCATTCTGGATTTGTGTGTGTGTCATGCTTTTGTTCAGTGAAGCTATTCAAATGGCTGCAGTTTTCAAGGCAGAGAAGTTATGATTCATGTGTTGAAACAGCTGCTGCAAGAACTCTTCAAAAGAAAAGTTATTTGGGTGTTTTACTCACCTGCAGACTGAGTGACATCATACTAAGTAACAGCTTCTAAAATGTGACTGCTGGAGCTCCCATTAAAAAAACCAGGAGCATTTGCTCATAAAGTTTTCAGCCAGGCACTAGTACCGTTAAAAAAGGAAAAACTAATTTTTACTTCTGGGCAGCAATTAACGATATAGATAAATCCAATTTGCTTTCACATCACTTCACCCCCACTTGTCATCATGTTCCTCTCCCAGCACAACTTCATGGCAATGCTCAACTGCTGAGCACACAATCTGCTGCCTAGTGAGAAATTAATCTTTATGAATACTCACAGATGTGCTTTTTGGGTTTTTTTTGACCTTGAGCTCGCTCGCATGATGTTTCAGAGTTACGTACTCCCCTTAAGGTCACTGTGGGCAGGAGCAGTGTGCACTGGAGAGCAGTTTAATCCTTGTGAGTGTAGAAACAGGGCAGAATCTGACTCTGCTTCATGCCCCACAAAAACAGCCAGCAAATCCTCTGGCAGGTTTGTCAGAGAAGAAGCCAACTGAGGCATCAGACAAATCCTGAACACACAGGCTCAGGAAATAGGGGGTGCAAAAAGCCAAGGGGCGGAAAGAACACACAATAACAAACAGTGAATAAATGACTGCTGACCCTCCCCATCTCTGCCCTCTTTTTCAAGCTGATCCCAGGGTAAGGTTGTACATCAGCTGTTTTATTAAGGAGTGTGCAGTCAGCTCCACACATACAATTTTAAACTCAACTGAATCATCTGATAACTTCTCTAGTGACTGGTTGTGTGCTGACATCCTTCCTAAATTAAAATACATGGAATTAATAATGCTGGGGCCCTTGTTTGTGATAATATTTTTGCAGATTATTGCAGGTCAAATACTGACCACTTGAACTACCTAAAGGTCAGTTCTGTTTGATTAGAGCAGCTTACTTTTTGGGGTACTGCAACTAAATGAGTTGCAGTTGCTTCTCTAAAATTCTCAAAATTATGATATTCCCCAAATCAGGTTTGTGAATATCCCTTTCTGCCTCCAGGCATGGGCACTGGGTGAATACAAAAAACATTTCCAAGATTTTCTCCCTCATATTGCAGTGCTTAAGCCTAGTGACAGGAAGGAAGAACAATGGACGATTAATTTTAAAACAAAACATTCCCGCCAACCCTCTGCAGCTAAATGGAAGTTGTGGTGACTGTGGAATTTATGGAGAGTATTTCAAAGTGAGATATATTTATCACATGACAACACTCTATTGCCATGACATTTTGTGACATACCTTTAATAATGAATAACCTTTGTATAATAGTTTACACTTAATGGAATTTCTTACATCAGTGAAAAAAAGCTACTTTACTGGTTTTGGAGCAGACATACTTAATTAAAAAAAAATCTTTTTTTTTTCTTCCCTAATGTGTTTTCTTTCCATGTTTTTTATCCAGTCAGCAAAAACATCTATTGATTAACGATAGAGCTGAAAATCCAGCTCACATAATCATATGTATTACAGCCAACATCAAACAGATTTACAGAATTTAAAGGAATGATTAATAATAATGGTTTTAGAAGGATGACTTCTTCTGCAAATTCAGATCTGTTGCATTGATTTAGTAGGCATTTAAGGTTAAACAGTTAACATAAGATTGCATGATCCATATTTAATCCGATAAATATTTTATGTTTCTTTACAGCAGCAGCTGGCTTATTTTATGTATTTAATCAAAGAAGTACTCTGTAAAGCTCTTCTGTGCTTCGGTCCATAATAAATGTTTTCTTTAGAGTAAGGAAAAGTTCAGCTGTGCTCACATAGTTACATTATGCATGCTTTCCTGCTGTACCACGGGGGGGAATTACATTTGCAAACAGAAAATAAAAATGGAATGGCAGAGGGGGAAAAAAAGCAAACATTCTTTTTAGTGCCTGTCTCACAGAACATCTCAAAACACTAAAGGGAAATGATTGAAAAAACAGTGTTAGCAATGATTCTTCAGAAATCACGATGATTACCACCCAGCTAAGAGCTGCTGAGCCCGGCTGTGTCTTGCCTGCGGAGTCTGGCCGCAGAGAAGGTGACAGTGCCGGTGCCACCACGAGCTGCAGGGGCCACGTGCACAATGGCTGAAAGAGCGACCACCCAAAGTGGGGCAGCTCACACGGAGCGTGCACTGAGACCTGTGCCAGTTGACCTCAGCCTGTGACCAGCAGAGTAAAGAGTCACTAACACAGAAAGGTAACTCGGGCTCTGCTCTTTAATGGCTTTGTAAATCAGGATAAGCACCTTATAATGAATGCAAAAACTTTCTTGGTAACCAAGTGCAACTGAGATGGGATTGGGAGGCTGGGGCACTCCTGGGAGCAAACCTCCAGCAGCATACAGAGCCCAGCTGCTCTTTTTGTACAGTACTGTCTGAAGCGCCGTGCCGCAAACAAGCCAGGCTGCAAGCAGTATTGCAGCACTCAGTTTAAAAGTGTACATCTGCACCTTCTGATTGCTTTGGTCACTAAAATCAGCAGCCTCAGAATATGCCATCAGGACTTTTGGGATGGAGATGGAAAACCATGTCATTCTTACAGTGGCAGCAAGACAGCAAGGAGATGTATTTTAACATCCACAAAATTTGTAATTAAGCTTTCCTGGACCTAGAAGGGCATTTTGTGCCACTGGGTGCTCCCAGGTCACCTTTTTTGCACCTTAAATAAGTATTTGGTTTGGGATGCAGATAAAAGATACTGGTTCACTTAAATAATGTTACAGTTTATTGTGGTTTTTGGTCCTCAGAGGGTTTTAATTTGTTTGGATGTGACAGCTGTGTTGCAGCTGCAGGCAAAATATTCTGTCTTTCTTTAGTGTCAACAGCAACATTTTTAGAAATTTCCTGTACTGGCTCGTTTGGTTCTTTTATTTTTTCCAGTTTTTATTTTATGTAATTAATCTTTGTACGCAGAGTGTTTAAGTTTGTGTTCTTCCTGCTCATTTTTGATCCTCATATGCTGTGTTTTGTGTTTCACTTGTGCAGTAACCACTACCGCAACATTTTCCCCTTTCCCCTTCCAGATCCAAAAACTCAGGCTACAGAATTTGCCTATGACTAGCGGGTGAAATGCATGTTACATTGGCTCAGAACATCTTCAGATTATTCTTCTTCATCTCTAATGCTATCATTTGAGTTAAATGAAACATAATAGTGCAATACAGAATCAGAGCCTGGATTTTCAGTCCATTGTGAAGATGTAGCACTCACTGACATGAGTCTTAGTCTGAAATATTCTCATTTATTCAAGGCAGCTATGCCAACTCAAGCACATTCAAATCAATATTGACTAATAAGCCCTCAATACTCTTTTAAATAAACGTACTCAGCAAAGCAATAAAAGAGAAGCAAAATACAGGTAGACTTATGAAAACTAGTGAGCAGTGAGATTTTGTTTTATATAAAGCCACAGTTTCAGTGTATATCTCTATTGCCCCACTGACTTGGTGGAGCTACCTAGGTATAAACCAGTTAAGTTGCTGGCTCTAGCTATTTAATTCCTTCCTTTATTGCCTTACCATTCCAGGTTTTCAGAACAGATAGGAGAAATGAAGACTTACAATACTTGAAAATGAACTGAAATTTTGCAGTGCTGGTTGAGTGTTTAACTGCTTGTCAAGGTTAACAATGTGTTTAGTGTGCACACATGAGGGGAAATCTTAAACAAGTGGATTTACAGAACTGAGTCTTTGCTAGACTGAGAGTACAGAGGCCTACAGCTACAAGTTGGAAGATAATTGCTTGAAAATATTGCTATAAAAATAAACCATAAATCTCCACAACCAGCTTCAGATAATGTCATGGGAACAGGCTGCATGCCAAGAAACAGCAGGGAAGGTAAGAGCTAATGCTTACTCCCTTGCAACCAGCAGCACTTCAGCACAGACCGTCCACTCCCAGCCCGGCTGGATGCCCAAGTCAGGCTTGTCTGGCCAGAAAATTGCATCATACAAATAGGAATAACAGAGAAGAGAATCAGGCAACACAGCTTGCAGACTCCACAGCATCCTAAAGAAAGGATTGCATTAAACAGAAATTTTACCCAGAGTGCAGAAAACTCCCTTGCTTCCTTTTTCTTTATTTATTTTTCTTTTTTTAAAAATTTATTTTGCTTTTTCTTTTTTTTCTTCTTCCATGCGGTGTCACATATAACTATACCCTGAAATGATGGCTGGCACAGCTTCTGTATTCTGCCATAACACAGGTCCATAAACTTTTATTGAAAATCTACCTCCTTTGTCCATTTCTACAGAGCTGTTTAAAGACACACTTGGTATTAAACAGCTATGAATATACTTGAGACGGAAAAGGAAGAGTTTGTAACAGCACACAAAAGGCTGCAGTCTGGCCACCACTGGTAGGAATTTACTTCCAGGGGGTATTGGCATTAGCCTATGTCCCTTCAACCAGTGGAAAGGGCAGTAACATAGCTTTTGCTTTTTTCCTATCAACTTTTTGGCCTGTCAAAATTACTTGCCATTCCTTTTCTGCTGGAAAGCTGTAAACAGCAAGTAAGTAGCATCGTTTCTCTGTCTCTGGGTTTGAACTTGTCTTTCTCTCCAGCTTTTTTCCTGGGACATAATCTGAGATATACATTAGCCTATCATAAAAAGAATTGCTATAATTAGCATTCATTATCAATATTTTAGAGGAGTTATACAGTTCAAAATGTTATATTTACATCAGAAACAATGTATTACTCTCACTGTAATATTTCTTAAAATCGTTACACAAGTAAATATTTTCAAATATGTTCAACAGAGTTTTTTTTCAGATACAATATGAAAAAAACCATGCTGCAATGTTGTCCCTAAAATCAGCTAATTATAATTATATTGTTATAAACAACCTGGTTCTAAGATCCTTTTGAAAATTTATATTCTGAATATACGAAAGCTAGAAATTAACCTTCTTTGAAAACTGTTTCTTTTACGTTCCCATGATGCTAGGACTTGGGGTTTTGAAGGAAAAAATGGAATTATTATAAATCTATGAGACTCATTGGCCCTACAAAGGCCTCATTCTGTTCTTCTGACAGTACAAAATGCCTTTCCAGGGCATCTGCACTGTGTTTGTATCTACTTTAACATACTTTGATATTTATTGGAAGAGTGAGGCCCTTAGTTTAAATAACAAGCTGCACTTCTATCTTTTACGGTAATAGTGTATCACATTGCAGCCTTGAAGAATTAACATTGTTCAGGGGACTCAAATAAAAAGGTAGCGGAGAATGAAAAATATTGATTAAGCCCTAAATTCCATGAGGGACTGTGATTTTCAATAGGAATATATGGCTTTTGAAAGGAAAAAGTTGGCAGAGGTTTCCCTGCAACACAGCTATTTGGTCCTGTTCAGAAGGATAGAAAGACAAACTGAACTGGTGTTTTTCAGGCCTTTAAAACCATGTGTTGAGAAAAATAACAGCTGTTGCTATGACTGAAGGCTTAAATGTACACCAGCAGCATTAAATCCTTCAGGGAATGAAGCTTGCTGGCCATCTTCTGATACTCAGTCCCATTGCAGATGGGATGAAGGAGATCAGTGTGTTCTGACAGCAATTCCAAACTAAACAGTACACTTTTTAGTTCTGCATAAAATGAGTGGATGGAAACAGTTCTTTCCCCAGCCAGTGGAGTATTAATGGCCCAGTGCCTGCTGGAGCCAGTAGCTTGTATGCCACTAATATACCAGAAGTCAGTAAAGGCTTGGAGAACGGAAGCTTGTGGAAATGCGTCAGGTTTTTATGTACATGTTCTTGTGTGTAGGTGTTATGCTGCCTTCTCTAGGGTTGGCCAACCAGCATAAACACTAAAAAAATCACATGGATGTTAGAGGCTTGTAAATAGGACAAGGAAGCTGCTGGGACCTGAACATGAGAAGAAAACGGTCTTTTTTCCGCATTCCTGCATTTCTTTCTTTGTTACAACCTGATCATGGCAGCGTAAAGACAGCACAGAAAGGGAATCCTAGCAATATTTATTTTTAAAGTGTCTTTCCTTCCCACACAAAGTCCTTTAAAACTGGGAACTAAAAAGCTCTTGTCAACCTTTCACTCCATTTATTTCTCTGGCTCCACAATGTGATCTTCCTCCTTGCATCCTTCTGCAGCCTGCTGCTAGTTCTTTGTCGTCTGAAGCCTCACTAAGATAAAGAGTTTACCTAAGTTGCTCAGTGGAAAAATATGAGTATTTCATTTCATCAGTTTGAAGTATTCTGCCTTTCTATGGTCAAAGCACTTCAATACAGCTGTAATATTTTGACTTCAGCAAAATAACAGAATAGCCTAAACTGTAAGGACTGAAGTCAGTGCAAAAAGGCTGAAATTTGTTGTGGGTGTCTTTTTGAAGCCTTTAGTGTCATGAGCCATCTCGATATTTTTATCCTGATTTTAAGCAATACTTAATTTTTTTTTTTAGGGAAGTTTCCCCAAAAGTTTGAAACAGAAATTACAAAATTTGTTCTGTTCTTATAAAAATATTTATTGTACAAGCACTGATTACTCATATCAAAAATATGATTATTTCCCCGAGAATTTAATCTTTTGATTATCACTGACCATAACATGATACATAGATTGATCAAGTTCTGTGGAAGAGCTGTTCTCCATAGTCAATTTACCTTAGATTTTAAACATCACGAAAATTTACATTTTACTTTGTCTGACCACACGTCTGCTGGGTTTAAAACATGAGGGTCTTATTGCTCCTCTCCCCTCCCAGCTGGCCATAGGATCCCCAAACCACAGGGAACCTCCCAGAACCAAGGCAATGTTTTTTTCCCCTCTGTTTTAGCCCTGTCCCATCACACTGCCCTTCACTGCTCTCCATGCCATGAGGCCAAGTGTGAGCCTGCCAGGTCACCTCTCCTCCCAGGCCCCAGGTGGGGCCATACAGAGGCAGGCTGGATCACTGGGGAAGCTGTGACATCCATGCCTGGCACCCAAAAGGTTTTGGTAATTAGCAGGCTAAATACAAAGCTCAAGAGCACACGTAGGAGTCAGATCCAGCCACATTCAGAGATGTGACTTCTATCCCAGAAGGGTCTAGACGTTGGAATAGACTCATGTGAAATTAGCTGCTGGCAAGGAACAGTTATCCCAGCACACCATAAACTACTTCAGAACCAAAACAGACATTTAATTTGGGTTTTGTCCTCAAATGAGCAAAGCTACATAGACAAATCACGCAGGCCACCATCTTTGTCTTACAGGTCTGAAAAAGCTGAACATCCCCAGCATTTTCTAGATTTTTCTCTCTGGAAAAAAACTAAATTACTCCAACAAGCAACTAGTAACTGAAGAGAGCCTATTATCTGAAGCTAAGAGGTTGTCTGCAGCTCATTCAGAGGGTGAAAAGCCCTGTTGCACAGGAGTGAAAAAAGGTGTACGGTATTCCTCAGCTGTTCTACCCTCTTCTAATTTCATTATGACTCAATCCAACAAGCTATACAAAAGTAAAATAATTTAAAACCTTAACTACAATTATAGGTGCCATGGAATCAGCAATAATTATAATAAATTGGACCACACTTATCTTTATTTGATTTCTGTTTACCTCAAATCACTTTTCACATCCAAACAAGTGAATATGGTCTAAAAGCAGAAATTCTAAAGTAACTGAGGGAGTACTTAGAAATACTGTGATTATTTTCTTCCTAGGAAGAATTTTAGCAAGCCTAGGAATTTTTGCTGTTGGTGTCTACAGTGTGTCTTCTTAGCCTTTCAAGATGACAAAAGCAAATATAAGAGGGATATTGTGAGTTTTTGAAACTCAACAGCCCTCTCATTCTCTGTAACTGAGATTTTCAGCCTAGCAGAGCGGGATCTCTAGCAGGAGGGAGTGACAGTAGCCAAAGATCTGCTCTGTTCTCTGCAAGGTAATTCATGACTTTTGAAAGAGGAATCAGCTGAAGAGTCAGGTGCAGAGATTAAGGAGGGAAATCTTTGTGTTGTGGATAAAAATCATTGCTTTGAAATGTTACTATGTCCAAAAGCAGCTAAAGTACTGCACAGGCCAGAGAACTAGTAAATATGAAACTCTCACTAGAAAAATAATTGAGTTCCTTGGTTCTACTCATGTCTTAACGAAATCAATGTAAAGCTGTAAAACTCCCTCATTGATGCCAAAAGATCCAGCAGAAAAAAAAGAAACAAAAAAACCCCCCAAAAACTGAGGGGGAAGAGGTTCATTAAAATCACAAAGCTACTCTGAAGAAGGAATTTTGAAATGTTAATTCTAACTGACATATGTACTATGTTAGTTTCACATTCTCATGAGGGGAGAAATCCCTGATTACCAGCAAGTGGACCTTTCTCTGACCATGGAAAGGAAATAGTTTCATATTATCAGAAAGAAATAGTTTCATATTGTCATAGACAAGCAAGTTGGAAGAAGAACTCAAGCATCATCTGGTCCTACATTTTTGTCAAAAGCACAATCTAGACAAGATGGCCCAGCACCCTCTCCACGGTGAATATTAAAGTTGCCCAATGTACAATGAACATTGAAAATTAAAAAAAAAAAAGAGAAAAAGGAAAGGACTTTTTCTCACACAGATACTGATCTTTTGAAATTTAAATTGATGGTATTTTGCTGTAATTCTGTTCTACAAAATAGTATTACAGAACTTATATGTGCAATACTACACAATATACTGCATATATTGTGTAGTATTGTATTTCTAAGCTCACAAGATTTAAAGATGGAATCTAAATTTTCTATTTTTCAGTGTAAGATTTTCCTTTATGTAGAGGTGTGTTGATATAAAAAATACGGTCCTGCTTTCTTTCACATGCAGTCTTGTCATGTTACCACGATGGTTTACATTCTGTAATATTTATTTATTAGAAAATTTTATCTTGCAGGGGTTTCTAAATTCTAACTAAATTATACCTAATCTACTTTCAGTGTTGAAGAGGCAAAAAATTATCCAATTTTATTTATTTTAATTTTTTCTCTCATTATTTCTAGGTTGTTTGGGACAGGAAAAAGGTGAAATTTTTTATAGTATCTTAACTTCTGAAAATCTCTAGTTTTGGATACTGTCTAGTATCACCAATTACCTGTAGTTCAGCTTGGATCTCAAGAAAATTCAAACTGGAAATATTTCCCTGGGCCAAAACAGGCCCCCAAAAGATCTGCTAGTTCCGCTGCCTGCAAAGGGAAGACCTCTTCTTCTAGGGAAATCCATGTTCAAAATGTGGACGCTTGTGCTGTGCATTGGGGGCTCCTGACTCCTGCACTTCCAGAATGGAGCAGCTGGTGCATCCATGGCTAGCCTGTGCACAGTGCATTCAGCACACTGCAGGCACATCCAGCTTAGTGCATGTGCACAAGACAAGGGCACACAGAGGTGCTCACCATCTCCAGACACCTTGTGCATGGGCTGTGCTGTTAATGTACACAGGAGAGTTGTCTGGGGCTTCCAAATATCTGGAAACTCTAAGTAAGTGGTGACAACCCTTTTCCATCTGGAGATCATTTACATACAATATCCATGCTAGCTGCCATTCTGTTATCTCTTGAATGACTGGCACGAATGAGGAGGGCAAGGGGAATTATTTACATTCACTATTTTGTTTATATTCTTCATATTTACAGTATTTTGATTACTGATGCTCAAGACTTTTGTGGAACAATGAGACAGACACTTCCACAGGAGCAACACATCCTCTGCTTACAATAAACCAGATTTCTATCTCAAAACGTCACTTCCAGAGTGCCCATGAGGCAAGCAGGCACACTTAGGTCTTATATTAATTGGGTCTTAACCTAATTTTTTTTGCCTTGTCCTCCGGGGTGTGACAGGAAAGCACTAGATGTCTTCAGGCCTTTAGTGACGCAGTGGAGGAGAGCTCCGAAGACAGCACAGAGCAATTATAAGTGAGCAGGTTATGTGGACATCTCCTAGACACTCTGTTCAGCTCTGCCCAGTCCCGCAGCCTCTGGTGGTGCTTTAAGCAGAACGCCAGATAATGCCACGGAGTCCCCATCTAGTATCAGAGCAAAGGCTCTGATAAAGGTTTCCCACAGGCCAGCGCCTCCAACCCCAGCAGCAGTGATGCTTTCTAAGGGATTCCGTGAATCTTTGGGGAATTTTGGCGGTGAGCCCCGCGGCAGGGGCGGCGCGGGCGGGCTGCGCTGGCAGAGGGCACACAGCGGTACACAGGTATATACCTCCCTCTAGAGGAAACTCTTATATTTCCTGCTGGAGAGCTCGAATGCCCACAGCTCCCGCGTTTCCCGCCTGTAGAAACCCTGTGTGCCTGTCCGAAGCAGGTACAAACCCACCACCGGTTTGGCGGGACTGTAAATTACAGACCTCTGCTCAGGTATAAAAAAAACATGATAGGTAGCAGAGATATCAGTTTTCTGACTCAGTGTTTACTGCACAGCAAAAGAAAAAAGGAGTCCACCACGATATGTGCTGGATTTAAGTATTTCTTAATATTTTGCCTTCTTTGATTCAGTCTAAATCCCACAGTCATTGCCTGTATCTCAAAGGAATAACTGTATTTGGGATTTTTGCATGTCAAGCACAAGACTGAAAAGTTTTGTTAAGCCCTTAAGAAAGGCAGCACATACATATATATATTTATGTGGAGCTCCTGTATCTGACCATCTCTGAGCTCTACCCTTCCAAAGAACCAGCATCTCCTAGAACCCTGGACTGGCACAGAAACCCGCAGGTATCACAATTATTATGCACAGACACACCAGATTAACCAACATACATGTGGAAATATGTTGAATGGATTTTGCAAACCCATCTAGCTCACCTGAAGCTGGTGGCCTGGAAAACATTACCAGGCACAAGAAACTGTTAGTGTACCACCCCTTAAATCCCTTAATTGTGTGTAATTATGCAATGCAAAAATCACACTGTTGTATCAAAACTCACATGGCAAAAAGACACCATGGTCTTGAATTTATGGTTTTGGGGTTTTATTTTATTAGAGGGTTCTGCTGATGCAGTCCTTAAGCCCTCAGAAATCAAGGTGAACTTTGCTTTATGTCCAGAGCAGGATAAGAAGAAGTAAATAAGCACAGTTATGATGTTAAGGCATGAAATTATTTTGGTGGACACAGACAGGGATGTTCTGACTGGAAGGACAGAAAGGCTTTAAAAGAAGATGTATAATTTGTAAATTTGATTCTCAATGTACAAATATGCAATCACAAATGTACAAGGGTACACTTTGTTTGAAAATATTCTGGTGCAAGTTTTCAGTTAGATCATACATATTGCCCTGACCATGCAGGAAATATTTATGGATGTGTAATCAAAATGTGTAGGTCTGTAAGCATGGGACAGAGAGCTCTACTTTCATGAGGGTCAGGAAGTTTGAAATTAACTGGGAGAAGGTAATAAACTTGTGGTACATGTCCCATTTTTAGTTCTTTTGTTTTGCAAGGCCACAGAATTAGAGAGTAATTGATATTGGAAGGCACATCTGGGGATAATCTAGTCCAAACCTAGGCTAATCCTACCCCTCAAAGCAGGGTCAGCTACTCAGGGCAGTGTCTATCTGGGTTTGGATATCTCCATTATAAAGAAACCACACTACAGGCAACTTGTTCCCATTTTTTACTACACTCTAAGTAATTTTTTAATCCTTATGTTTAAATGGAATTTCCTGTTGCAGTGTAAAGGTGAAGCAGAAGGTGCTGATGTTGCTTTTACTTCTATAAGACATTTTTTAGGCAAAATACATTTTTAGGCAAGAAAGAAGGTGTATCCAGAGAAAGGGGAGGATCTGACATATCACGTCTGTCTCTTCTGTGCTAACACTGTATATGTTAGTTAGGAGTTCACTATATGTGAGGTAAGAGCCCTTTGTGCTGTTGTTTCTGCACAAGTTGTCTGTAAAAGCTCATGTCTGAATCTGTATAATCCTTCTTATGTAATAAAATATGGCCATTATAAATACATCACATCATGCAAAAGAGCTTTTCTGAGGAAGGTTCATTTTGATGTTTTGCTTCTAGTTGGAATTTGATTCCTTGCTAATCTCTGGGTTTCAAACACAGGGATTATTATTATGGCCATTGATTATCATTATTATCAATGCTCTGCAGAAGAGCCTCACTAGGTGAGCACTCTTGGGTTACTCCCTCCAAATTCCTGGTCTAAGATTTCCTAGAAGCCCAGGAAGAGCTGCTTTTAGGCTTTCAGTCACACTTTTTGTGGGGAAGTGTGAACACTGATACAAATCCCAGAGACAAGAGGAAAACATTTCATTAGGCTTGGTGAGTTTTCTGGGATTACACAATCTGGCAAGTATTTGTGTGTCTCCCTAGCAGATTTCTGTGCTTTTGTTTCAGAAAACCTCAGAACCCTGGGGTAACAAGAGTGACTGCTGTATCACCTATTAGAAAGAAGTTCTCTGTTTGCTGCTTAAGGCTGAGCCACATCTGTAACATCTCTCTCATACTCACCATTCAGAGAAATTTCAGCTAGACTCAGAGCCAAATAATTCAGTGACTTTGTCAACATCTATTACTCAAGTGATGGAATAAGAAACAGATTTGTTTTGATTAGGTCAATCTGAAAGAATATTTCTATGCCTCATTAGTAGTGTATTTCTTCTGTAATGGAGAATAGTTTGAGTCTTTTCCTAGACCTTTTTTCCAGAGAAGAGATTAAACTTGGTACAAGTTCATGGTGTGATTCGGGATATGGAATGTCAGATTTGCCACAAAATTTGATTTAATATGCAGATGCTGGAGGGGGCTTGTCTCCATATAGGGAAGGAAAAGAAAAACTACTTTCTGCAAGTTACTTCAGAAAATGTGTTACAAATACACCTGCAAGCCTTCATTAATATAAATAACATAGGAAAACATTCACACTTACACATATACCCACCATTAAGACTTTCACAAAAAAACCTTGAGTGCTTGGTTCCAAAAAGAAAAACAAGAACTTTAATTGATTACGACTTGTGGTGCTAGTCTAGCCAAAGGCAAAAATTGTAGTTGGGCAGGAAACAGATTGCACAAAACCACACTTTTTCCAAGCTGATCACATGTTCCAATCAGGAAATTCACTTGGCTTTTGGTAAAACTGCTATGGGTCTGCGAAACGCAGTGATATCCTGCTTATGCAGAGTCCTCTCCATCAACAGTTTCTTCCTTGCAGTCTCTTTTATAAATTTATAAATCATATTCCACAAAATGCTAAATAAATTTGTGTGTCCATTAAAACAAACAAACAAACAAACAAACCCAAAACAACAGAAACAAGCCAAATGTTGCAAAAAAAAGGAATTAGAAAGGAAATTCTTTTGTCTTATAATATAAAACTGGAAGTTATTTTTAGAAGGTCAGATAGTATTAAATAGAAACAGAAGTATTTCTTACAAAATAAATATTATTTGAGTTTCTATCTAGATGAAATGTGATTTGCAAAATCAACCTTGTGTTGCTAGGAACCTACCTTGTAATGTGGACAGTCCTCCACTTACAAGAAGGCAAGTCTGACTCCTCTTACCTCATTTCTGTGGAGCTCTAACCCCACTAGACTTGTAGGTATAAATAACATTTTACAGCTGTGTGAGTACAGATGACATTCATTGGAGGCAGTGGAAGCAGAGCAAACTTGAACTTGCAGCACAGATTAGAATTTCAAAGCAAAGTTCTTTCTTCTTGGTGTCCTTTTATAGTGGAATATATCTTTGCTGTAATTCCCTTTGCTCTCTAGGACTGAGTCTATCACAGATGATCTGCCTGTAACTTCAAACCCAGTGAAATGCAGCTTAGACCTGCCTCCAGCCATGTCTAACACATCTGCCTGGTTGAAAAGGAAAACAGAATCACAGGATCATAGCATCTTTATTTTATGTGATACATTCCTAGGGTGCATGGAGACTAAAGATTTATCTGGGCAGAGACAAAAGATTTCAGAGGGAAGGTGAATTTATTTTAGATGTATTAACACTGTTTTGTGAATAAAGCAGTTAGAAATTCCAATGCAAACATTGTGTGAGGTTTTATAAATCTAGCTTGTAATTGTTAACATATGAAGTACGCTTATTTTACTGCAACTAGCATTGCACGTAAAAACTTGATTCATGAAGGCATTATGCAATAATTAAGTGGGGTTTCTGTGAACTTAACCAACAAAAAAGTGCAGAAAGGACATGTCTGGAAGTTTCACTGGTCACTAGAAGTTCAGAAGCTGGCAGCACACAGATGTTCTTGAGGTATCAGCCAGTGCCTGCTTGCAGCAGGGAAATGTTTTAGCATTAGAAGTGTTTCTGAAGAGGTGTTTTCTACATAACCTTCCACACTGCTTCCTGCAGTTATGGTGCTTCAGGCAATTTAGGGCAAATATTTTAAGTATCAGGTTTGCCCTAAAATATTAATATGACAAAGAGAATCTGTGGCATGAGCCCTTTTTTATCCCTCTCTGTGTATTTAAATATAGTCTTCATCAAAAATTCTCTCTTGGTATGTTGGCCAAATATCTTACATAGGTGTAAGAAACACTGAAATATGACAGTGTTAAGAGTGCATTGCCCCAGGCTTGGATATTTTTTTCCCAAGAAATAACTAACCCGATATTGTAAGTTCTGTAACTCTCTCAAGCCACTTAATCAAAGAGTCAATTATAGCACTTTAACTAAAACAAACAAACAAACAAACAAACAAAAAAACCCCACACCTTAAAATAATTTTACCAATGGGCGAGGGGCAGGTGTGACATGTTATGGCACCTTACTCTTCTCTGGATCTGCACAGTAAAATAAATCCCATTATAATTCAATTAGTGAATTAGTCATAATCATAATTGCAAATGTCCCTTCTCTAAGGCAGGGAAGAAGAATGGAAGAATTTCTGTCTCTTTGTTTGTTGCTGAAGCCCTGTACATATCCATGAGAGTTCTTTAACACCTCATCCCTTGCATCTGGAGTGTGCTAAGAGCACTCATACACTCAGCTACAGCAGCCCATCTGAGGGGATGTCACTTGTTACTCCGTCCTTTAATCTGTGCAACTACCTATATCCAAGACTGGTCATAAATCTGACCTACTGCCTATCCTGTTTTGGAGACACTGAAAAAAAAGGAAGCAAAAGCCTCTTTGTACCGGCAGTTGCAGATGCACAGGATAGAGATCACATTCTGGATGTGAAATATGTTGGGATCCACTTGCAGCAGTTTGCCACAGCCCTGCACATGCTGGGCTCATCATGCCCTAGTGTCTCCCTGGCTCTGGACTGTGCCGGACAGAAAATGTCAGAGGGTGGAGGGGACCGCAGGGCTGTGCTAGCATACTGGGCCCCATGGCCAGAGGAGTGGGATCAGCTGTTGAGGAATAAAAGTGTAAGCCCTCTGAATGTCTCTAGAGAGGCAACAGAAATCCAGACCACTGATTCTCTTGGTCCTTTTGTGAAATTGTTCTGAATGCACTATTGCTGTGATTTATTCTTTTCCTAACTATATGGGATTTATCAGGACACTACATCACACACTGTGGGTTTGATCCTGGCCTGGTTACTTTGGGCATAATCTCAGCTATTGTCTGATCGTTGGTTAGGAAATGGATATCAGTTGCATAACTGTTGAGCAAAACCTGCTGTTGTGTCCCACACCCATTCCCCCTTGAGGAATTGATGGCTAGTTAAACAAGTGTTTCCCAGCATATTGGAGCCATTAATACATATAAGGATGGCAGTGTCTTACGACAAACTGTCCCAGAACAGGTTATTATTTAATATTAACTATGTGGAGCAGAGCTTACGAAAGGCTGAAAGTCTGTAAGTGCATTTCTGCCTGTGTGAGTCCCTTGTCCAGCAGCCCATACCACTGACTTTCACAGCACCCTGCTCCATTCCTCACAGCTGGTGCCTGACCCTGAAGGTGCCCCTTTCCCTGCACACCCACACTTCTCTTGCTGGGCATGTGAGAAGCAGCTGAAGTCTTTTCTGTAAGGAAGCAGCTCCCATTTAAGCCTCATAGGATTCACAGAACAAGCATCCTTTCACCAGTCTTCCCTGGCGTCTCTGACCTCTTTCAGGTATGAGCAGCATTACTGTTCCTAGGGCTGCCATTCTCAGGGACCCCTCATTAATGCTATACCTATTTTTAAATACTTTTCAAAACTAAATCAGTTTGACGGTTTGGAAGCTATTCTTCATCTGACTCATAAGCTATACCTTTGGAAGCAGATATGAAACATTATCTAAAATATATTACACTCTTTTCCTGTGACTTGTGATGCTTTCTCACAGCTTATATTTCAGTGTAATTTTTTCTGTCCATTGCTGGTGTCAGAGAGAGAGAGATGTCTCCACAGAGAAAAATGCAGGGTGCCCCTTGCTGCTGCTGGTTTTGGGAAATAGGGGACTGCAAAGTTTGCCCTGCACTTCCCACCATCCCAAACAGCAAAGGCCAGCCACAGTTATCTCTAGCTCAGCCTTAAAAACTTTCTTGGACAAAGAATTTATAACCTCTCTGAGTAATGACTTCCAGTACTGTGCTACTCTCCTGAGAAAGAATTTTCTTTTAAAATATGATCTGAGCAAGGGATGCATTTTTTCTTCAACACAATAATTGAAAATACTTTCAGAAAGTGTGATCTTAGCATATTATGTCTGTAACATCTTTTAAGTTGTGTATTTTTCCCCCCAGGGTAATCTTAAAAGTTCATTCCACACAATTCCTAGTGAATACATGAGAATGGGGGTTTATATGTCACTTCATATAAATAATAAAATGTGGTAAGTAATATTTAGAATAATTAAAGAGTCATTTATGTTGGAAAATAACTCTAAGATCATCAAGTCCAGCCTTTGACTGAACACCACCTTGTCAACTTAGACCACAGCACCTAGTGCCAGGTTAAGTCATTACCTGAACACCTCCAGGGATAGTGATTGTCACTCTTGGACACCTCCCTGAGTAGTCCTTGGGAATGTCCTTAACAACTCCTTCTGTGAAGAAATTCTGCAGCTTCAGGTTATCGTCCTCTCATTCTGTCATCAGTTGCCTGGGAGAAGAGACCAACCCCCATCTGGCTACATCCTCCTTTCAGGTTTTTTTAGAGAGCAATAAGATCTCCCCCGAGCCTCCTTTTTGCCAGACTAAACCTCAGCTCCCTCAGCCACTCTTCATATGACTCATTCTCCAGGCCCTTCACCATGTCCATTGCCCTTCCCTGGGTGCACATCAGCACCTCAACGTCTTTCTTGCAGTGAGGGGCTCAGAACTAGACACAGGAATTGAGGTGTGGCCTCACCAGTGCCAAGTACAGAGGGACCATGACTGCCTTAGTCCTGTTGGTCACATTATTTTTGTTACAAAAACAGTAAAACACCAGTTCAGCTCTCTAACCTCACCTGTTTGTCACACTCTCCTCTCTTCATTCCCTTCTTTCAGTGAAGGTAGCTGCGCCATCCTCTTTGGTCCTTTCTATTCTCTCACTTCATCTGGTGTTGTGTAAAATCCCTGGAGCTCCTGCATCTGAAACTGCTTTCCAGTACCCATCTGCTTCAACTTAATTCAACCTTTACTAAGAGTAAATATCTTCTCAGTTGTCATCACTTTCTAATTTCTGTTTTCTTCTGCATTTACTTATTGCTTAACTAACAGTGCCTGATAACTCTGCAAAAGCATTTTGGGATGTAGTATGTATGAAAGCTGTGATCCCACACACAATGATGCCTTTGGGCTGATATGTTCTTGAAATTTCTGTCCTCAGTTCATAAATATTGGAGAAGTCAGGTATAACTATTCTATTTCTAAGGGAGGGCCACCTGCCATGTGAACCAGTCATAAGAAATTTATCGGAGGGGATTTTCATGTTTTTTCAGTCAGATGGAGGTAACATGAACCCATTTGGAGATTCTCTTGTGAAGTGCCCAGGGTAGCACATATTTTCGCTTCATTATATACAAGTAGCTCTTAGCGATGCTGATGGAAATTACAGGTGTGTGCATTTAGAAGAGAATATTCATCTGTACTGTGCAAATTACTTCAGAAAACAAACTCGTTTTATGGGCACGGACTCTGCAGAGCTGGGCAGCAGTGTATTTCAATCAGCGTTCCCTGCATACCACGCAGTAAAGGGAAAAGGAGGCTGGGGAGTGAGGGATAGCAGGGATCTGGATTTCAGAGCTACTTTTAATAACAACCATGGAGGATAAAAACTACAGAGTTTTGACTAGCTTCAAAATCACTTCTCACCTCTGGTTTTGAAATGTCCAGCCCAGTTATTTGTTTACTTGATAGTGCTAAACTCTTACTCTCCATCTTTATTTGCTTGCTAATAAAGAGCCAAAAAACCCCAGCAGTCCAAAAGTAACCACACAACTAAATCACTTCCAGATGATAAGTCACACTCTGATGGTGAAAGCAGACTTTACAGTTTCAGTGTGCCAGGTAATATATGGCAGTCATCCAGTTGCTATTAGCTTTTTGTAACAGCATATACACATACTGTTGGGTTTGGTTGTTTTGTTTTAGGGTTGTTTTTTTTTTGATCTGGATTAGGGTTGGCTAATACCACATACATGCAATATTTAGCTTAATTTCAAAATCTCACAAAAAGAAAAGACAATTCTAAAGCATCTATTACCCCTAATCCCTAATCCACATAAATCATATTAATAATTTTTATTGTGATATTAATTCTGCAGCAGTTTGAATAGCTATCCTTAGGAGTCTGTATATGCTCTCTCCATATGTATTTTTATGATGTCACCTTTACATACTCCGTACCTTTCCCACAGGATTCCTACCTAATTCACTGCTCAGGACGGTTGTCATTCATTTATGGAAAAGCCATTAGATATTTTGCTTTCTCCATGTGTTTAACATGTGGCCTAATCCCTACTAACTACTCACCAGTTGATCTTGATTGTAAGAGAGAATTTTGATTTAATTTGTTTCCCTTGGTTTTCATGTCTGTAGTCTCTAAGCAGTTCACAAATGTGTATTTATTTTCAGATCACACCTATTTTTATCTTCTTTTTACAGCTGGAAAATAGAAGAACAAAGAAGTGCAATGATTTTGTGCTCAGTTTAAGACTACTAATTTGTCAGGGTACTTACCATTATGTAATTCTTTCAGATATTCAGAGCAGAGCTCCCACTGAGTCCTGCTGCAGCTTGAGTACTCAGCTCTTTTCCAAACCAGACCCTGGAGTTTCAAGTCAGGTATCCATATAACTGAGAACAAGCAATTAGTGACCATAGTGCAAAATTTGGTGTAAGAACTTATTGATGCTGTACAGGAGATAATGTGGCACAAGCAGGCAGGGATGCATCCTGTTCTACAAACTGGCATTCAATGACTTAAAGCAAGATAGTGTTCATTGTTTTCCCAATCCCTGAACTGCATTCAAAACACACCATTCCCTCTTAAACAAATGATGAAGGGGCTTAGCATCTCTTTACACAGTCCTGACTTATCTTGAGCAGCCTGAATAAGGCTGACACATCCTCTGTGGGAAAAGAGTATGGCGTCCTCTATTGCCAATGCATTGGTGTGAAAGGGGAAAAAAATGCCCAGATAACTTTGGCTTTGGCACTTGCTAACTTTGGATATTTGCTTTGGCAGCTCACAGACATCTCTTAAGAGAGTGTTTGTAGGTAATTTCCTAGGTTATTAATGAAGCAAAGTGGAAAAACAAAAATCCTATTATGTGGCATCATATTAACACCTCTATGCCTCCTGCTATTGGGGCTAACTCTTAGTTTTTCCATATGGACTTCTGCCCTCTGAGTTAACAGGGTAATTTGTAGTAATAACGAGTTGCCAGTTTCTCTGTGGACCAAAAGACACCTTTCCTAGGGGCTGAAACCAGAGCAACATACAATCCAGGGTTCTCAGCACTCATTTTCTGCCCTGCAATGACGAGTGAATGGGCTATAGTGTCTAAAAATTGCTTCCTCCTTTAGCTCTGTCTTACTCCCTTCAAACCATATGTGTCCCATTCTTGTTCCTTCCTCATCTCTGGCTACCTGGTTCAGCCACTGCTGTTCCTGTCTCCCAGTCCATCTCAACTGCTAATTCTTTCTCTCTGTCAGCCCTGAAGGTGCTGGTCTCTCCCATCTGGATTTTAAGTCCCAATCCCCCTGGGTCTCCACACTCATCTTTCCACCTCCTGAATTCTGCTTCTTAGCTCCAGGTTTCTGATTATGTGTGAAATTTCAAAGCTTTATCCCTGTTTCCTTGCCCCTTCTGATACCTTCTCTGTAGTTCTCTCACATCATCCTCTTCTACTTTAGTCCTCCTGCAGCCACAGAGCCCCCCAAGAAGTGCTGAAGTAAATTACCTTCCACTGGGATAAAAACACCTGGCATCATCTAGCATGACTCCCTCCTTACTACAGCTACTTTTTTTTTTTTTAATTACATCCCTTCAGGATGTTCACTTACACTTTTACTATAAATAAATGAGACATTTTTCATCCTTATAGCTCTGCTGCTCTTTCTGGAAGCAGTCTGTCAGATTAATGTCACTCAGCCCTATAGAAACTTTCAATCAGTTTTTCAGGGAACATAATTTTCTCTGGCTGAATAAATGGGTACGTATGTAGTGTTGACACTGATGCTGTGATTCGAAGTTGTGTAGCTTTTTACCAGGATTTCAGCAGGGGTTTGCAGTAGAGGGCTGAGAGGTGGGGTCACTGCCTGGATTTCTTTTTGAGCTCTGAAGAATGCAAGGCCCTGCTAAGCCAGGCACTGATGAAAATAAATAGAAATAAGGGTATGGGGAGAAAGTATGTGCTGCTGTTTATGGGGTTCGGTTTTTAAAAGTCACGTTTTAATGTTCGTGTACAGCAAATTATCTTCAACACAAGAGGTAAGTAAATATGTATATACTATATATTTATGTATATATCTGTACAAAGACACTGATACAGAAACAGACACAGCCCATACTATGGGCCTTATGCTTCATAATCTCCATGCTTTCAAGTTTAGACCATCAACCCTTGAAATAACGGGAAGACTTGCACTTAACTGAGGAAGACCTTGGTCACACCTTCATGTCAGTCTTTGAGTTTGGTCTGTACTGAGCAATGGGCAGGGTGAAGTACTGGACATGAGTAAAATTTTATCTTGCCTGCGTAGTTTTCCTATCACAAGTGCAGGGAAAGCATGGTGGTGTAACAATCCTCTGTTTTAAAATGGTATCCTGTGTGTGTGGCTCCTACCCTTCTTGCACATGTACATTCATAAATAAAGTCAAATATTAAAAAAAAAAAAAAAAGCTGACTAGTAACAAGGTAATTAGTCAACCAAATGTTCCAGAACTGTCATAAGGAGAAAGAAATTGTGATCTCAAGTTACTTCAGTTCACCATCAAGATCAGCTCAGAGTGTGAGTAAAAAGCTAAACTATTGCATATGCTGCACATATGAAAATGGAGATGAAAAGTGATGAGCTCTTTATATTCCCCTTTCCAAATAAATTTGGAGAAGAGCTTAGGTGGTTAAGCAGGTCCCAAATGGTTTCTGCTGCTGAAATAATCTATTGATGCTTTATTTTTCCCTTTAGATTTTCCACTACATTAAATATTTTAAACTACCAATATTTCTTTCTAAAGGGGAATGGAATGAAAAGATGTCCTACATAATTTATTACAAATTCAGAGGGAAATACTCCCCTTGTAAATAGCTCTAAAAAAAATAGCATCATCAATTTAAATGTTGACATGCTAATATTGAAGGGTCATACTGTACTGAAGGTCTTTAAGGAGAACTTTCCATCCAAAGGAATTTATTTCAGTGGAAATTGATTGAAGTAGGACTTCTGCTTTCTGGTAGTTGATCTCTCTCTGAGCCTAATTTTGTGATTGCCAGTGCAACTTGCACCTAAATCTTATATTTTGTGGATTGAATTATTTCACTCCCCTTCTCATCCTGCAGGATCCCATGCCACACCACCCTCACACTGCAGGCACCTGGGCTGGAACCTCACTAAGTGTGTGCTGATGTTTGGGGACACACGGGTGCCACAGCACACAGGGGCTGACAGGACCTTCACTGGTGCTCACCTTGTTCTCAGCATACACTATTCCTGCTCAGGTTATCTGCTCAGGGGTTGTAACAGCCAGTGCAGGCAAAGTCAGACCAAATCATCTTATCAGTCACATACAGCACAGCCTTCCAAAAGGCTTCTTCCAAAGGTTTGCCCTCACAGCCCAGTTTTCCTTTGGCAGCTCACACAGACAGTGAATGCAGCTCTTCCAGAGGTGACTGTGATTTCTGGCCACCACCACACCCATGCCAATCCAGCAGTCTCTCCAAAGGGGCAGGGTGGTGTGCACTCTCCAAGTGGCAGCATGTTCAATGTTTAACACATCAAAACATGTAGAGCAGTTCTTATCATAAACACAGGCTGAATTGCCATTGGAAAAAAATCCTCCACACTATTTTGAGTTTTATGTTCTATTTATATATTTATGATTTAAAAGTTTGTGTGTGTTTAGGGATTTTTTTTTACCATTAAATTCAGTGTTCTGGAAAAAAACCCAACTTAATTTAGAGAAAATACTCAGCCTGTTTTCTGTCTTTCTGTTATTATTCAATATGAAAAGGATATTGTAAGTGCATATTCCACCGAATATGCGGTTTGGCAGCGAACGGCTATTCAGCTGCCCTGCTTCTGCCTCAGAGTTTATTCAGGTCATAAACGAGACATATAAGCATTTGAGTTAAGATTTATAGTTACATTAACTGTATCAGAAGCTTTTTGTACTTAATATAAAACACATTCCAGGAGCTCGACACTGCTTTATTCCACAATACACTCAATATTAGACATGTTACCTGCTGTAATTACTGACATTAATAGCCTCAGGAATAATGGGAAGTGAGTTAAACACCAGTGTGGTAGATGTAAATGGGACTTTATAGTACATGTCATTTGAAAATATTGTATGAGTCATTAAATATGTACTTAATATTTCTTCATTTAGTAATTAAGCAATAACCCAGCAAAACAATGTCCTCACTTTAACACATAGGTCAGATTTTGTTATAAGATCAGGAAAGTGGTTGCCAAAGATTTAATTTAAATCCCATGAAAGATTCAGCCCGGTCCTGACACAGCAAAATTGAACCTCTTGCAGACAATTTTTAGGAGAAAGTGGGGACCAGGATTAGAGCAGCCCCCTCCAACACCTTCGAGTGACTCATGCGAGGCTTTAACCAACATTGCATAGGATAATTTTTCTCCTGGAAAGGAGGCTGAAGTTGCCAGCCAGGCTCAGGCAGGAAATTTAATGTGTATGTCTTCAAGCCACACAATATCTGCTGATTTGAAGACGTTATTTTTTACCCCAGCTTCCTCAAATTATAAATTTATAACTAATTTACTTTAGAAACTCCTTCTCCCTTCATTGCTTGTTCATTTGTAAATAGATGTCCGTTCCAAGCCTTTGCACAAAAGCAGCCCACTGCTGCTTCACAAAGGTCTTGAAAGCCTGGCAAAGTACAAGACTGGGGATTCTTGAGCAAGTAGTATCTCCAGAATGAAGATACTGTCTGAAATGTTTAAGATGATGAATATACCTGCAGTGCATACTTTTCTCTACAGTCTTTTACATCTATGTATTGATTAAGCTAACATCCATGATTACTAACACAGTAAACATAGCGGCATTCAGATGATCCTTTTTTAGCTTGATGCTAATAAAATGTTAAGGCAAACAAAGAAGAAAATAGAACCCATATTTACCTATAACCCTGGTCTATTTTGAGATCCCAAGGCTTTTATGTTAATAATAAAAACACAAATAAATCCTCATCTCTTTGCTTTTTAAGCCTGACAGATAGTCTTTGAAGAACTATTGCATTTATTTCTTCCAGCCAGATGTGCAATTTATGTTTTATTTGAAAGCAAACCTTAGCATTATAGAAGACACTTGTGCTAAAGTAATAACACAAATATATTTTCCCTCACAGAATAAAACCTTCTCAGGAAAGTCTCCACTCCCCCTGCCATATTCCAGCGCCTTGCTGATATTCTTGGAACAGCTTGTATGATACTGGTAAGTCACATCAGTCATTTCACAGAAACCTCAACAGAGTCTGCCTGAAAACAGAATTAAAACAGTAGGTTTAAGCAGGGAGACATCTAAGCCCCCAGCCTGCATTTGCAAGGAATGCACTGTAAGGAGAATGTTTAAATGCTAGTTTTGAAAAAACCTACCATTTATTTCCTTAAAAAAATACTCAGAGAATCATGTGTGACTTTTTCTAATTGGGCAAGAAACTTTATGGCTTTGTATAGATTGGAAATGTGCAGATGTATTTATTTTTTGTTCTCTTATATCTTTATGTAGTGCAGACCCCTCATACAGTACAGAACTGAAAAGTAAACACTCCAGAGATTTTGAACAGTTCAGCTGTTGTTCCTATAACAGAAAAACAGTCAGAACAGCACTGGTGGGTAATTCACTGGACCTTCCAGGCTCCTTATGGCTGGTGAAGGTGACCCAGCAAGGGCCCCTGATGCTGATGTCTATTGGTTCTCTCTAGGGTCAGCTACTCATACAGCTCCAGCTCACACAAGTAAATGCCCCTTAACCCTCACTGGAATCACTCCAACAGCAGAGATTCCCTCCACTCTCTGAATGGTGTAGCAGATGCCTTGAGGCTCTCAAACATTGGAAGACATGTACCTTGCCAGGTTAGAGTTACTGGTGGCTGTACTTCCTGCATATGGTACTGCCACCCACCTGTCACCAGCCTTCAGGAGTTTGCTGGCTGGGAAAAGTAATTAGTGTTGCCTGAGGAAAAAGTTCTAATCAGAAATGGGAAGGAGTTATAGACCTTTATCCTTGCACCTAGAAGCAGACATGCAGCATTACTCACCTCAGAGGAACACAGCAGTCCAAGAGGTAAAACAGGGGGCTGAACTGTGGCTGTCTTCTCTATGGGCATGCCCACATGGACTTTTGAACTTCCTGAAGGAACATGGTGGTAATAGTAAGGTAAATTCCCTTCCAAAGGCAGTCCCCCCCATTATTCATCCTTTTTTTCCCCCCCTGTGTTTTCTAACCTGGAGTAGGATTAGTCTGTGCCATTTTCAGTACCTTAAATTTACGTCTGTGCTTTCCTTAGGGAAGAACTGTGGAACTCAAGTGATGCCATCCTCCCAGTCTTGACTCCCCATAATGTTATTATTGATAATTGTTTCTACTGCACGTGAATCATCAGGTAGGATCATGCCCAGCTGTGCTCACAGTTGTACCAAATATAGAGGAAGATATAGAAACATTTCACAAAATACTACAGTCCTACATAAGGTGTGTATGTGGTAATTAGAGTTATTGTCCTCTTGGTGGCAGAATGAAGTCTATAAAAATAGCATACTGAAAAACTAAGGGATGGGAGTAATTTGTGTCAATTTTATCTTCTGATCTATTTGAAAAGTATTTATTACTTTTCAAAGTAATATGAAAATTACTTTGATAAAGTAATAAATAATGAGATAAAGATAAAAAATTATCTTTATCTTTATAAAGATAAATGGCAGTAGCAAAATTGCTGCTCTGGGAGCAGTTCGGATGTATACGAATTGCAAACAGCCCTGCACGTTTATTACATATCGTATGGCTCCTCCTAGTGAAACTCTGCAAAAACAGTTGTGGACTGATTTTCCTCCCTTCCAGTATTTCCACCACATCCCAAACTGCAGTTAGTTAAGGGAGAGAGCTGCAGGGGGGTGCTGGGACATTGTGGGGATGGGTCGGGAGGGGAGGGTGGGGCTGAGGGAGAACTATTGTGTTATTTGCAGTTTTATTTCATAAACAAAATTCTGCCCTCTGATGCCTGTGTTTGGCTGCTGCTGGCTTCTGTGACTTCTTTGCATATACATGTTTGCCAGTTACCAACTGGATTTCCATAAATCAAAAACCTGTGTCAAGGAACTTCAGAGTGAAAGCATAAATTGTGAGAGTTTGAGCTTACAAGAAAATTGTCATTTGTTTTACAGTGTAAATCCTCTTTCATACATTTTGGTAGCTCCTATCCTCTCTGGAGCACAATGCAGGTGAATCGTAAGGCAAAACTTGGCTGTATAGCTTCTAAAATATTGCACTTTGCATTCATACAGAGAAAATAAATCTTTTATCTGAGTTAATTTATTTATCATTATATTCGGATATTTCATTTGGGTAGCAAACGTAATTTTTGCAGTTCTAGCAGTTTTGCTGTAATGATAACTTCATATTTTAGTCATAAATACACGTCAACAGCAAAAATAGAAAACAAAGTCCTAGTAAGACAAGAATCCTTCTTCGTTGTCAATGAAGTTAAAAATGGAAGGAAACAATCAAAGCATTTGGTAGAAATATTAAGAATTCATACCTTAAAAAATTCTGCAACTTTTTGTCTGGAAAATTTTGAAATCTTGAGTTAATTTCAGGAAATGAAGAAAGTTTCACCTCTGAAAGGAAGTGATTAATATAAGCTTTAAAATGTCCCCCCAAAATCTGTAGGAGGCATTTTCCTACAATGTATTTGTAGGGAAAAAAATCATCCTCCAAGCAAAACAAAAGTACAACTGATCTATTTGTCTGTCCATTAAAGGACCTGTCCTGTCTGTGTGAAATAGCATCTGAGTGAGTTAAAGCAATATACTCCACAGTCAGTTCTTGGAAGAGGCACATCCTTAATAAGCTTCCTCATGGTTTGTTCAATCCTCTTTTATGTGCTAAGCTTGGTTCTGTCAGGGACTTGGGGGCATGAAAAAGGAGATATTTGGGATGGGAAGACATTGCAGTTACAGAATTCCTTACACACAGGACACTTTTTATAGCAAAATTTACTCCTGTCCTGAAGCTGGGGTAAGCCTCAGTGACTAGCTGTCTCCTGTGTCCTAAATCTGACTGCATGTCTTTCCACAGCTAATAAGCTGCAAGCTGCACAAAATCTAAAGGGCTGCAGGCACAATGCTCACACAGTAAGAACCTAAATTTAATGCCAGTCCCACTGGGAGGGAATACTTTGAATGGGCACAGAGATCAGGTCTACATCAATTATCTATTAATGTTTCAGGAACAGATCCTGAAATAATTGATAAATTAAAACCTGGACTAGAGTTGATCTGGGACTTCCTTGCATCCTTATCTGACTTTGAGTCTCATCACTGCTATTTCACTGTATTACCTGTGATGGATGCAAAGGTCCAATTGATGAACAATTGTTCTTTCCTTACAAATAGGTATAAATCTGTTATGGGAATCCTACTGGATATTTCTCAACTTTCTTGAAATGACTCTCTAAACACAGCTGCCTCACAGTCATGGTAAACATTCTTCACAAAGGCCAGTTTGCTCTACAGGCCCCAAGGAATGTGACAGCTTGATACCTGGATAAGCCTGGGCTCAGTTTCTCTTTCTACAGAAAAGCTGGAGTCTCCAGTGGATGTTGGTAAACAAACCCTGGAGCCATTACTTGATAGGGATCATAAGCTGTTACTCAGCACCTTGCAATATGGAGTTGGATGTGACCTAAATGAAAGAGAATAAAAAGTCAGAAAAGTATTTCAGAAATACCTGAGATGAGTCATTGCACACAGAGCAAGCTGGCACTGAGGGGTTTTGCCCAGTTATTCAGCTGTTAACCCATGGCCTGACTTGATCATCATGCACCAGGCTGAAGTACTCACTCAAGTATTGTAGCTGCTGGTAGGCACAAAACCTCTTCCTCAATATCCATATTGCCTGGGTTTAAGTGCAGAAACAGAAGGAAGGGTAATAGCAGGGAGAGTGGGACAGATTGTAATTCACTTCTGTTATCAAATATAGGGACTTCTTGTCTAGAAGATGAAGTCATTTTAATCTTTGGTCTCTGAAAGCAGAACCTAGGTAGATTCATGTTAGAAGCAGCATCCGCAAAAGTCAGTTCTGATATCCATTAGATTAGTATATTTAAAAGCGCTTAGTTCTCCATTGCATAGAAGGGGTCCTCCCAGGAGTTCAATACTAGCATACATTATAGCTCAAGGTCTTAGAGCAAACACCACCTGGTAAAATTCAAACTGGTGAGGAGCCAGATATCTCTAAACTTGCTGCTGCTTTCTGGGAGCTTCTCTTTGTTACTGTGGTGGGGAGGCCATGTAGGGAGTGTTGGAAAGGACGCAGGTAAAAAGCTTTTGCTGTTGTTGCAGGACCAGTTCCCATCTCCATGACTAAGACTGAGTGAAATTCAGTGACAAATAAGATACTGCTTGTTCTGGTACATGATGGTAGAATTAAGCCCAGAAAGAACACACCTGGAAAACCTGGGCTTGACTGTGCTAGTGCTAGGCACCACGCGTGAAATGCCAGGCATGCCAATGCTAGACAGCTTCTACACTCACTTGGCAGTGCAGGGAAGGCTGCCTTCTGCCCACAAATGGGCACAGCAGATCACCTTGGTGGCTTTAGCATACTAGTTTGTCTGAGAGGACTTCTTCCCATGCACTGTGATCAGCCTGAAGGGACTGCTTCCTCATGGATCAGCAGAAAGGTTTTCAGATTTGCATCCTTGCAGGCAGAAAAATATGACCTGAAGAAAGATCAGAAAAATTCAGAAAAGATTTCTTAAGCGCTTCAAGAAGTGACTCACTGGGCCTCAGGAAGGACTACAGGACTTTCATAGTTACTGTTATGTACTGGTAAAGTAAAAATGGGCTTCAAGGACAGAGACTATTAGCAGAGAAGCCCTTGTTTGGCTGTAAGTGATCTCATTCAAGTGCAATATTGATACCAGAGATAGAGGGAATTCAGAAAGTTAAAACTGTAATCCTGGGACTAGCAGAGGGAAGAATGAAAAAAGAGAAACCTGCTGTCATCAAGAGCTAACCTGTTCCTTGAAAGTGTATCGATCTTGTTTCCTCTGGTCTTGTGTTACAGCAAATAAGGGAACCATCATCACCACTATCAACACAGTATTTGCCTTCTTTCAAGCAGATGGCACCATACACCAGATGAATAAGGCTTGAATCTGTCTTTAACAATTTACCAGTTATTCTCAAATATTGTGTGATGCATTCCAGCGTACTGGGGAATTATAAACAATGCACTTAGCCTGTTATTACCTTCACGGTCAGAGGGGAGATAGGACAGGAGTGAGTGAGAGAGAGCCCTCTAGTATTTGAATACTCTCTGCATTACAATGCCTGCAGCCTTGTCATGACTCACCAGAAAGTCAGTCTCATTCTCTGTCACTTCGATGTCCCATCCCAAATGATGCAGAGGAATTTAATCACTCAGGGGACTGAAACAATTTCCAAGGGAAAAAAAACAGTTTGTGTCGCTGAAACAAAAGTGGAAAATTCCCAGCACAGAGACTCAGAGACTTTCCTCCACCCCAGCTATTCATCAAGCAAGGGTTACTCTAACCACAGCTCAGAGCAATCTGAGATCGGCTGCTGAGATGCTTGTCAATTTTAAATGCGAAGCCGCACTTTAAGAGGATGGCTGGCACTTAGAAGGGGGAATGCGATAGTTGTGGCTGAGGGAGCTGTAGGCGTCTGGCGTTACTGCAGTCACCAGTAGACAGTGGGATCCCCCTTTGTCCCAGCTCTGGGAGGGACTCAGAGACTGCCTGGCGGGCCAAAGGCTTGCAGCATCATGGTTTGGATGGGGCAGGCGCACTGACCGTAATCCAATGCCTGGAGAAGGAGCTTCCATTATCTGTTTCCTTCTCCCCTAAGGCTGCTTTCCCAAGACTTGTGAAAAAAAAACCAAAAAAACCAACCAAACAAACAAAAAACCCAACAA
>JANPWX010000619.1:3386326-3629672 GCA_024734555.1 Trochalopteron elliotii
TTCGGCTCGGGGGGGCGGTGGGCCACGGGCCCGGCCCAGCCCGGCCCTGCCCACGCTGCCCTGAGGTTGAAATGCAGAAGTCAAGGCTCTCTCTTCGGGATGTAGATTTCCTTGTAGTTCTTTTCTTCCTCACGCTGCTGGTCCCTCCTCAGCGGAGATCAGATAGGCTCGGGGCCGGTACGGCCAGGAGCGCAGGAGGCCGGGAGTCGGTTCCCGGGCATAGGGATCCGTGGGGATTTGGGGCCGGCCTCGAGGTGCCCCGCTCAGAGGAATGGGTAAGTGGCCGGGAGCCGCAGGAGGGTTCAAGTGTTGTCAAGAGAGGGGGAGCACCCGTGTGCAGTCATCTGCCGCCGCCGCGGCTCCCTTATTGACTTTGCTCGTGTTCCTACAAGTTGTAAGAACATGTTGAGGGTCAGGAGCAGGGGAGAGAGCGAGCTAATGACTAATCGGCTTGTTATTAGTGTTATTAGGAGAGTGCGAGGCGGGATCGCAGCCGAGCGGACGGCTGGAGACCGTGACACGTTGTATATTATTCCTGACACCGATTGTAGCAGTTAACATTTTAACACGCTTGTTTTACAACCCAGTGTAATCGTGCTGTTAAGCGAAAGGCGCTAACAGCACCAGGAACGGTCTTTAAAAAGTTAGTCGCGACTCAGAAGCACCGCGCTGCCCTCGTCTCTCCCAAGATGTAAAAGAATTTCCTCAACTAATTTTCCTTCCTCCCCCTCCCCCACGTCTTAGAAGATGTTTTTCTTTTCTTTTTGTTTTCTTCGCGTTCCTTTTTCCTGTGGCAATAAAGCTGACTTCTCTGTTGGGGCGATCTCGTTTTTCATCCCTGGAATGTGCTTATTTTTGGGAATGTACTTGATGCACAGTCCGGAGATCTCCGACATTTGTTGCCACGGGTCTTCTTTCTGTCTGTCTTTTCTTTTTTCTTTCTCTCTCTCTTTCTCCCTTTTCCTTTTTTTTTTTATTTTTTAAATTAACCTCTCACTTCTTCCTTTCCCTTTTCTTCCTTCAGTCTCGGGGGCATCCCGCTATTAAAAGGAAGCGTGCGTGGAGTGACCGGGGGGGGGGGATCCCTGTCTGTGACATCTGTCTGTGATGAGGAGCAGCTCAGACGCCCCCTTCTGTGCCGTCCGCCGTGTCCGACGGCTGTGTTTGTGCATTTGCTTGCAGAACCTGCCTTCGGGGAAGTGAACCAGCTCGGGGGGGTGTTTGTCAACGGGAGACCCCTGCCCAATGCCATCAGGCTGCGGATTGTGGAACTGGCGCAACTGGGTATCAGGCCGTGTGACATCAGCCGGCAGCTCCGCGTTTCCCACGGCTGTGTCAGCAAAATCCTGGCTCGCTACAACGAGACCGGCTCCATCCTACCGGGGGCTATCGGCGGCAGCAAGCCTCGGGTCACCACTCCCACCGTGGTAAAACATATCCGGACCTACAAACAAAGGGATCCGGGCATCTTCGCCTGGGAGATCCGGGATCGCCTGCTGGCCGATGGCGTGTGTGACAAGTACAACGTGCCGTCGGTCAGCTCTATCAGCCGCATCCTCCGGAACAAAATCGGGAACCTGTCTCAGCAGAGTCACTATGAGTCGTACAAGCAGCACCAGCCGCCCCCACAGCCTGCTCTGCCCTACAACCACATCTACCCCTACCCCAGTCCTATCGCTGCTGCAGGAGCCAAGGTGTCCACCCCTCCCGGGGTGCCGGCCATCCCCAGCACCATGGCCATGCCCAGGACGTGGCCGTCCTCTCACTCGGTGACGGACATCCTGGGGATCCGGTCCATCACAGACCAAGGTGAGAAGTGGGGGGGAGCAGGGGCCATAAAGGCAGCCAAACAGAGATGGAGGGGTTCGTCCCCTGCCCCTGGGTTCTTTCCTCTCCGAGGGTCGGAAGGTGGTTTCGTTGTTTGATTCGGTAAACTCCTCGCGTTTTCGCCAGCACGGGCAGGGCACTGAGCTCACTGGAGGATGCGTCTCGGAACGTGTGCAGACCAAAGGGTCTGGGTGGGCTGCAGGCGGACCAGCAAACAGGACACATCGACCGTCACCTCCGCCTCTCTGACTCGGGGAGTGGCGATCCTGGCCGGAGCGAAGGACCCGGGGTGCGGCGGCACCAGGGCGCCCTCGGTCCCGGTGCTGGTCCCGACCGAGGCTCGCTGCCGCACTCCGGTCACGGGCGCCGCCTTGGCATTACCGAGAAGTCCATTTTCTGTAGTTTTCGCAATCAGACCAAATTTACTTCGGCAGGAAGTTCAAATGTCATCTAATTGCTTTCATTCTGATGCTGTATTTTCCTCCGAAGCGGTGGTCTAGGAAAACCAAAGGCCCAAGATTCGCCTGTTTTATCCCTTTCACATTCTTTCTGTTCCTCCGCCTGGAAACTGCGTCGCGTCTCCCTGCCGCTCGCTAGCAAGGGACATTTTTTCCATTTTGGTCTCTGCCAGTGAACTAACAGTGAAAGCGTTACTCAAAGTGTGACTGAAAGCAACAATCCAAAAAACATTTGCCTACAGCGATCTCTGTGTCCCATTCTTCTCTCAGTATTAGTGGAGAGGTGGGAGCTGTGATCACTGCCTTTTTAACAGCAACAATCCTGTTATAGCAGCATTTCAAATGCAAAATGATCCTTTAGGAATTGCAGAATAATTTTCTTCTTATTTCATCAGAAAGGTGATTTTTTTTCAAGCAACATATACGCACGCACAAGTATATTTTATTTATATGCATATATGAAAAAAAGTAAGTTCGTTCTTCTTTGCCTTTCACGATATAAACTTTATCCTAGTCCTCACTGTCACAAACAAATGCACTTTTTTCTGAGTCGACTTTAACAAATACACGCCTGGCAATCTCTGAGGCAATCTAGAGGTAGTGTTGGCAATGAACATTAAAAAGAATGAGAACATTACAATCACATGAGAAATTTGGGGGCTTTGTTTGTTTTGTTTTGTTTTTGTTGTGGTTTTTTTTAGTGAGTTCCTCCTTTATTAACACCACATTGGGACACAGGCCTTTGACGGTGCTGCCGGGTGCCTCGGTATCTGCCTCGTCTCCCTCAGCCCCCGCTGCGGCACACAGCTTTTTGCAGTGTGGAATCTGCCCCCTCCCCTTCCCGTCAGGGGCTAGGGGCTGCGGAGTGGCCGGTGCCTCAGATGGGGGCTGTTCGCCCTTGATTTATAGGATAAACTGACCTTGCTGACACGGAAAGGAAGCCCCTATTCATGGGAAAGTGTGAGATCAGCAGAAAAGGGCGCTCACCGAGGGAGCTCAATTTCTTAAGACAACTTCAGATTTGTGCCTTTGCCCGGCACGGCGAGGGGCCGAGCGAGGTGGTGTCGCAGGAAAGCCCCCTCCCATGGCGGCTCCGATGCGGCCGGACTCGGGGCAGGGCTCCCCCTACCCCCTGGCTCCCCGGTACGGGAATTTGGCCGTTCGAGGAGGAATTTCTCTGCAAAACATCCCGGTATGCCCATGGCGCGGCTGATAGGCTTGTAAATAATAGGACTGTTATCTCTTTTCCTCCCCGCTTTCTTATCTTCCTCCTTTTCTTTCCCTATTTTAAAAATATTTATTTATTTATTTACTTCTGTGTTTCGTTTTCTTATTCTCTCAAGAAGTGTTTGGAGCCTACTTCATCTGCAGGCGTGTCAGGTCTGTTTGTAACATGAGGCATGGTTTCTCCTCTGACCCACAGATACACACAGTGGTTGCCGTAAATACCCCTCAGGAGATCCTGGGGAACAAGTGCCGGGCGGCAGTTCCGTCCCGCCAGTGCGGGGACGTGGGGACGAGAGAGCCAGCCAGCTCTGGGCTCAGTTGCTGATCTCTGTCACAGGTTTCACGGAGGCAGCCGACTCCCTTCTGCCCACGAAATCACCCTATCAACGAGCTTCCAGGAGCTTCAGCGAGGCGTGGCGGGCGAGGGACCGGCTTCCCCTTAGTTCTGCCCCACAGACTGCCTCCCATGGGGAGAGGGAGCCGTCTCCATCCCGAAGGAAAGCCATCTCCATCTCCCAATCCCAGCCTCTGCCTCTAACCCTCTCTCCCCTTCCTTTGTTTTCCAGCAGTGAATGACACTTCGCCTTACCCCAGCCCCAAGGTGGAGGAATGGAGCAGCTTGGGCCGCAATAGCTTCCACCCGCCGGCCCAGCATGCCGTGAATGGGCTGGAGAAGAGCTCCCTTGAGCAAGAGGCCAAGTACAGCCAGGTAAAGAGAGAAGCGGGGGGTGGGCGGTGATGCTCAGGGCTCCTGAGCTCGGCCTCGGGCTATCCGTCCTCGGTTTGGAGCCGGTGCCGGACTTCCCTCGGTTTTGGTTTGCAAAGACGGGCGGGAAAAAGCCTGCCTCTCTCGGCCCCTCTCTCCTCTTCCTCCCCCAGCCCTGTCGCCGCGGCGCCCGGCACCCCCACCCCGCCTTCCTGCCGAGGGCTGGCGGGGGGACACCGATCGCATCCTGGGCCCGGGGCTGCCCCCGCCCCGCCCGCCCAGCGGGCGCTGAGACCCGCCGACACCGACCCCCGCCCCGGCCGGGCCAGCGGGCACGTCCCTACGCCGCCTCTGCCCATACAGCCGCGTTTTACTCTGTCCGCAGCTGCTCTGTAGTCAGGGGAATAATTTGAAAATGAGGTGTAATTGCTTCCTACATTAAGCATTTTTAAACGCTTAAGTAGACGGCGAATTTCCTACGTTTTAATTACAACACAATATAACTGTTACTTAATAAATCTCTGTCTGAATCTTCGTACTTGCTAATCAAGTCCCATGCCAGGAGAAAAGCTATAAAAGGCTCAACTATTACTCGTTGGGAAAGCGCAGGTTTTGAAAACATTTTTTTCCGTGTGATGGGAACATTTCAAAACGCATCAGAGGTCTCTCAGACACACTGACTTCCCGGCCACGCATTTGTTGTGCTTAGAACCAAGTTGAAGAAAACCCACAATCGCTGTTTAGCATTTTCCCCGTTCAAAGACAGAGGTTTTGGACATATTTTCTGTGTCTGGTTTTAGATCCACGTAGAGGAGACTTTTGTAGCTCGTGTTTGGTGGTGAGAGTAGCTGAATCAGACTCTTTCACATTCAAGATGTGGAGCACAAACTGCAGGAACGCTTGCAAAGAGCGGGCAGAGCGGGAAATACTGTAGATCCCAACAGTGAACAGCTTCTTCATTACATATATTGCTTTTTAAACAATACAGCACCCTCAATGCTGTCCTATTTGTTTTGTTTTTCTATTATCCCATTATTATTATGTTCATTTCATATCACAAACCATGTGCACTATAGTATAGCCATGATTGTATGGTTAAAGATAGAATTAGACTTAGATTTAGCATTACTACTCCTTTTAGAATTTTCTTTAAAGACTAAAATAAGCATTAAAAGGTTTGCTAAAATATAATAGATACAGCTTGTCACTATTCTGTAAGAGCAACTCTACTGTGGCTTCATTGTCTTAGGTTCCAGGCTGGGCCTTCTGCACACAATCCTGCTGAAACATTCACAGGATCTTGTTCATAGGCTATAAACCATGGCCTCTGATGGATCTCATTTACTTCAACAGGATGTGTTGAGAAACAGTGTTTTATGAATTGGGTTATTTTCAATGCTGGTTTAGAAATGATTTTTTACCTTTTCTTCTTTTTCTTTCTCATTTTTAATATTTATGATTTCATCTTCATAATATATCACTGTTCTATTGTCAATACCAGTTTTACTTTAAAGTTTTGTTCAACCTGAAAGATCACCTGAAAAATGTTACTTAAACATACACACTATTTAAAATTTGAGAAAATTGCTATTAATAAAATGGGATTAATTTATCCAAATCAATTGTTCAGAGAGTTTCAAAGGGCAGAAAAGCCATATTCAGAACCCTGCTCTCTAAAAGAAGATATAGACGAGGTTCTTCCCAGCTTCTTCCCTGTAATATAAGTAAACAGAACTTGGCTTTGCAAAGTTCCAACTCATAGGGCAGTCTATTCATTTAGTATCCAGAATTGTTATCCAGAGAATTAATTTGAATGTGCATTAATTGCTTTGTCTGTCACAAGTTCATTACCTTGCTAATTTAGAATGTGTTAAAAAAAATCATACTAAATAAGGATGGGAAAATGTGATTATTTGCAGTTTTTGCTACATTCCTTTTGCCAAAATATTTATTCCAGGCAGTGTGAAGTTTACAAACCAAATTCCTGCTGCACATAGCACTGACTTACTGTCTTTTCGCTGAAGTGCAGTGAGTCTTGAGTGACAGTCTGTGTCTGTGACAGTAAAGACAAAATTCTCTGATGTCATGGGATCTGTGGTCTCTTGCAATGTGTATGGTTTTGGTTGTAAAGAGATGAGTAGGGGACATGAGAAAATGTTGGCTCATTTGTAAATCTAGCAGGGTGGTATCTGGAATGGTGGGAAAATGGGGAAGTCTCAGATGTATTTTATATGCCAGAAGGACTGTGGTGAAATAGGCTCTGTTGTTGTACTTTGGGGTAAATGCTATTTCCTTATCTCTTTTGGGCAAAACTCGTTACAAAAGCTTTTAAGGGTCTTAAGGAGGCAGACATCAAATTTCCCCTGGAGAAGTCATTGCTCTGTGATACTCCAGTTTCATGTCTGTATTATCAAAATCATAGGTGCCTACAACAGCAGGAAATAAAGTGAGGCTGTTTAACTCAGGCTTCCCAATTTCACAACAGGAGCAGAGGAAATGTGCTCTGAAGCACATTAACAATGGATTTTGTGTGAGTGATAGGGAATTCTGCGTTTTCCAGCAAATATCATCTATGTATTTAAGCATCATCAACATCCAAAGTTCACCTGTCCATAGCTTGCAAATAGCTCTATAACTACTAGGCAAGTGAAAGACTTGTTCCCCTGCCTTAGTCATGGTATTTTGCTTCTCAAGAAGTCCTCTGGAAAATCCCTCTGTGTGAAAAAGACCAGAGAAAATGAGACCAAAGAACATGGTCTTGTGTATTTTTAGAATATATTTATTTGATCACTTCTTTTGAGTGATATACATTTGTTTTAAGGCACGGGATACTGTAGGGTTTTTTAGGCAAAACTCCTACTCACATCCCAGACTTGTCAGGCAGCAGCCAAGGCTGACCTCTCCAATTGGTTCCAATGGCTACATTTCAGCCCTTGTCCCACACATCAGTGGGAATTCACCCACACGAAAGGCAGGAAGACTTCACATTTTTGCCTTGACAATATGCAGTCACACTAGTTTAACATGAAACTGAACCTCTGGATGTAGAACATTTCTCATTTTATGTATTGTGTCTTTCCTGGGGCTTTTGTTTGCAATGTTGGTCATATTTGGGTTTTGGGAGTTGAAAACTGAGCCTGTGATTCTGTACAAAACATTCCACAGGAAACCAAAATATGCCTTGTCAAGTTTCTATTCAGGTTTAATTACCTGATGTCCCAAGCTGTCATTTATACGTAAGCAATTGCATAATTTTCCTGGTGTATCACACTCACAGATTTGTCACATGGCTTTCAAACTGGGTGACTGCAAATCAGAGAAGCTGAAGAGCAAAATAGATTTTTCCGAGAGATTAACAGTTTTGTGTCATACACATTTCATACAGAGCTCAGTTGTATTGCATTATTTATGCAGGGAGGTACATTCAGTGTGGTGTTCAGGTGCTTCTACAGATAATTATGCTATTGTTACAAAGGATGAATATTCTGAGTATTTTCTTTTGGATTGCACAGTTTATACTGACTACTGCATTAAGAAAAAAATAGCTGAAATGACTGCAATATGAACACATTTGTAACCTGCATTTGACATCAAAATGCTTAATAAACATGTATTCAAAATGCAGATCTCAGACATCTGATGCTTGTGACTTGCTGGACTAATACCATGGATGTTCAAACTGAAAAAAAAGTTGTGGTCTGTATTTACACATGGATGAGAATGAAGAAGACCTGACATATGTCTGTATGATTTGCTGAGAGGCAAATAGCTTGGAAATAATTTATTTTCCGAATGACTTTCTGTGTGTGTTGCAGGAGGCAGATGTGCATATTGTCAAAGGGAACTGATGCTCCTTAACGGGAAAAATCTTGTAACTGGGGGTCTAAGAGCAAGCTTGCTCCTGGAAATGGTACACTGTTTGGAGGCCTCATCCCAAACCTACTGGAGCTACAGAAAACACTCCTCCTAATTCAGAGGGGTTGTAAACACAGTTTGAGTGAAGTCTTCCTCTGACACGCTGGCCAAACCCCTAAGCAGCAACTACCTCAGGTCTGTCTCAGCTGAACTTCATCAGCTGTTAGGGGCTTGAGTTTTCGGCACTGCTGGGATGTCACTCCCTGTCCTTTGGCTGCATTCTGACTGGGGGCCATGAGCTCTGTGTGCTGCAAGCACATAAGGGGAAGGCTCCATTTTAGGGCAAGTGATTGCAAATGTAGGTGCAATTCTGGACAACTACTTGCACAGAAAATGTAGGTAATGTAAACATTTAGTTCCTGATCTTTCATTTGTAGATGAACAAAGAACTGTAGGTGGCCATGTATCTGTAACTGCATCTGCAGTGCTTAGAACCCACAACAGAGGGTAACTTCTTTGGGAAGAACACTAAAATGTGGCTTTAAATATTAGGGCCAGTTACATGATCCTCCTACACACATGATTTACTGAAAAAAATTAATTAGCACATTACTTATTTGGCATCTTATATTATAACTCGGGATCCAGGCAGCTGGATTCCTGCTGTGGGTCTGTGCAAAATCCATCAATAGCAAAGGTCTGGACCTACTGCTCCTCAGTCATACCCAGGCAGGAGGGGGGTGAAGCTGTGAAGGAGAGGAGTTTATTTGCTTTGTTGCCGTAGTACCCAGCAGCATTGTTAGCAGAGTCTGGTGCAGGGGTTCAGACCTTGACTTGGAGACTGTCTGGTTCTGTGTCACCCTCACTAGGATCGCCAGACCAGGTCCACTATCAGAATATTGCCACTAAGATGGCTTGCTCAAGGTCTAGGCATCCTTGTCATTGCATGTTGTGGGTGAGGGGGAAGAGCTGATCCCACTACATGCACCCGATTCCTTCCCAGGTGATCTGGATGGCACCCAATTCGAACCCCATTTGTGAGACCTGCCTCTTACTGGCCACCTGCTTCCACGGCCAAAACACAGTGCCCTGTCCACCAACCCACATGGCTTCAGGGCACTCCACCCGGATGAAACTAATAAAGAAAGTCAGAGAGGTGAGTGAATGGTATGATGACACCCAAACTGCACTCTAAGCACCTTCTGCTCAAAGGACCCCAACCCACCAAGAGGTCTGCCATGACAAACAGGAACAGGGACTGTAAAGTGGGAGTGATGAGAGATACATATCACAGCCAGGGAGCACAGTGTCAGGAGCAGGGGTATTAGATGTGATTTGGCCTGTTCAGTCTTGGTTCTTGCAGTAGATGGGCAAGTACATAAAGACTGAATCGTGTGTTTGAATGTGTCTGTTGCGGCAATTTATCAGCTTTTAGGAATTGCCTAGACACCTAGTCATAGCAACCATAGGCATTCAACAATTGATGGATTTTGGGTTCACCCTCCTTAGTGTTCCAGCTTCCCAGTAACTGCCTCTGCAGCATCAGAGATTTGTTACACATAGGACACTGCTGTTTTGGTTGTCCCTGGAGAGAACAAGTTGGAGACTTTACCAGTTTGAACCCATATTTGCCTAGGTTCTAGACATCAAGAATCCCTTTGAAGTGTTTGTGTCTGTAAGTCTCCTCCCTCAGTTTCATTTAAAAACCAGCATATTGAAATTACAATACATTGCTCAGTATATAATAATAAGAAGGCATTTTTCATAGGACCTTTCAATAATACATTATGGTGTTAACCAACAGCATAGAAAAGAACAAATGTTTGTTCCTTCCAGTGTATTTGCTTGTTTAGTGTCCATGTGTGCCCTACCCAATTCCAGATTTTGCCAAAATACCGAGGGGGAATTCTTGTGCAAATCTGTTCTAAAACTATGGGAATCTGTTGTTAATTCCTACTCAAAGGAGTTTGCTTATATGACATGGCTTTTTTTCCTGTGCTTTCCTATTGTCCTCATAAGCCTAGTATATCTGTTTATGGAAGACTTAAGTTGTGTTTTTGTCATCAGAACCAGACTTTGTGCTTACAGCAACCAGAATTTGTTTTTTCCCCACTTTGACATAGTCTGGTTGTGAAGTTTGCTAAGTAGTAGACCATATGCTAAGATCCAGCATCTTCATTGCAAAGGCAGTGACTTTGATTTATATCATCCTTCTTGACCTGATGTGTGAAAAGGAAGCAACCATCCAGTGAGAGTGCAGACCTTGAACTATAATCTGCATTTGAAGACATGTTTGGTGGACATGGTGCTTGGTGTGCTGTGGTAGATCTCACTTTGCTGTGGAAGCTGCCTAAACCCATGGCACTTCTGAAGGAGCACTGGAAACCCTTGCTTCCTGCTTTTCCCTCAGAATGTACTTAGGTTTTACAGCAACCTCTGTCTGCTTTTTATCCACCATGCCTTTTTCTCCTACGTCTCTTTTCCTTCATTGTTTTTGTAGTAGATTACTCAGTCTCAGAGAATGAGTGGTGTTTTATAGTTTTTTTTCTTCCCCCCCTCTTCCCCCTGCCCCCCCCCCCCCCCGCCTTCTTTTTTTCTTTTCTTTTGTTTCTGCTTTAGTTTGCTTTGGAAAAGACATAAAATGCCCCTGGCTCCTTCAGAAAAGGATTGGTGATGGTGTGTAAATTCAAGTTACTATTACTATTTTCAAAACTGGGATTTTATTTCCCTGAAGAGGCTGAGATTTAAAACTGGATAAGTAAATATAATTTAGAGTGATCTTGATGCATGTCCCAACTATAGTAGAAACACTCAATTGATATTATCTGGTTTCTGTGTTATTCACTGCAGCTGGGGATGGCTATAAGTAAAGGAAACAACTTTAAGTTAATAAAAATGCATGTTAAACACGGGGAATGGGATCTGATCATTATGAAAGGACTGAACTTCATTTTAGAAGGAAGTAGTGTGATTTTCTTATGTAGTACATTTTTGTGCATTGAATTTAATAATGGGAGAAATAGGTGTAAAGAAAATGGCATCTTTTAAAGAGATAATGTATAGGATTGGGTAGCTAACTATGTTTGAAATCTTAGAGCACTCCAGCCTGTGAATAAGTCAGTTTTAATTGTGGCTTCAACTAGAATACCAGCATTGCTTTGCACAACTTACAGTGAAAGAGAAATAGTGTAATTCTCCATTCTTGAAAGGTTTTTCTTCCTTTTTCAAATCTGTCTTCTGGAAATCAGTTCAGCTGAGCAACACAGCAGCTGTAAGCCCCTTGCTCATGTGTTACTTTTAAAAGCTTCTCAATTCCAATGTATTATCACTATTCACTTTTTATTGAAAGCAAAGGTACATATTTTATTATATAATATTATACCTTAATATCCTACATACAAAATATTGCCTCTTCTGTTTAAGACTTTTTGTATATCAAAATTATTTAATGTCAGCGTCCTAATTTTTCAGTCTTATTCTCTGCTGATTGCAGTGGAACTAATAGAAAATCGAATTAGGAATATGTTCAACAAAATAAGTTAATTCATCTAAGAATATGGATATTTAGTCTAACATGAAAATATTTTTGGAAGAATATTTTCCAGCACTATAAAAAGCAAACTGTGATTGGCAGGATTAACTCTGGCTAGGTTATTCAGATATACCTTAGCAATTTAATCTCATTTTTTCTTAATTTTTTTTTAATAAAAACCATTATCATAAACTGGAGAAAATTTACGCAGTGCTCACATTTGTAACCCTTCTTCTTTAGGTAATTGTGACTTACCTGTGAAGGCACATTAATTTTAGTGAAACACTGATCTGAATGAACATTTGTGGTATCATGTAATTTTTCCTGTTGATGCTGTAGCACTTAATTGCAGCTTCAGAATTTAGCTCTAATTTAGTAACTACAATTCCTAAAAAAAAATATTACTTAAGTTTATCAATTTTAAAGCCTAAAAACCCTCAATTTTTATTACTTAGATCATTTAGTGATGTCTTTTTCCTAAATGATCTACTTCTATTACAGGCCTGCTGCTGCTGTTCTACTTGGAAAATTTGTTTACTCTTCCCTTGGGATCCCATATGTTGGCTTGATTTATAAATCATATTTAACCTCCAATTATAAAGGGAGATTTAGCCTGTTTGCTTCCTTGATGTTTGCAGTTTGCGTTTGATTGCTCCTCGTCTTGTTGTCATAATCGTTTTAACTGATTATGTGCATGTCACTAAAAATGAGATATGCTCTGGATTTTTATGCTAATTTGCTCTTCTGGTTGAAGGACTAGATATTTTGCTCCCTGCTATGCTTTTTCTTGCCGCGGGAAGAACTACTTTTGCAATAGCTTCTTTCTGACTATGATTTCAGGCCACTTGGAAAAGATTCATCATTTCCAGAAAATGTGTGAATGTTTTAATTTTGAAAGCCAGCAGCGAGAGGGTGTCTGTGTGTGTGGGGAGCTGCGGCAGCGTCCCTGCAGGAAGAGCTGCTGCCAGCACTGCGCTGTGCAAGGCAGCCCCGCTCCCGGTACCGGCTGCGGTGCCTCTGCCGCTCGGCTTCAGCTGCTCCTGGGGAAGGGCTGAGCTTGCTGATCCAAGGACAGAGAGGATTCATTCCCTCCAAGCCAGTGTTAGAATTGAGAGATACAAACGAAAACATTATTCACCAAAGGTGTGTCCTGTAAGTCATGACGCAGACTGAACTTGTGATGACTGCAGCAGGGGATTTTGGGCTGAGTCACTGTCAAAACTCCTTGAGGCTGCTGAATTAGGTAATTTGAACTTGAACGCTATGCTGTTCTCCAGAAACATTTTTTTTAATAGTAATTTAGAATACTTCTACAAAGCCTACATTCTTAGTCTATGCGATACGTGAACTATTTAATTAAATATTGTAGCAATTATATTACAATGACCAAGTCACTTAAATAACTGTAAATAATAACAATAAGAAAAATAATTTACATTCTTTTGGACACTCACTTTAGATTCAGACTTAGACTATAAAATTGAGGTGGCATCCACCTGTGGCATCAAATCTGCTCTTGTTTGTATTCACATAAAACTGGAATGAGATCCTTTACATTTTTGCCATTAATGATAACTAGCATAAATACAGGTCTGTGATTTTGAATGTTACAATTCTGGGTCATTTTCTGAAACATTTAGAAGAAACAAGGGAAGAGAACATAGGAGATGGTCTAATTTTGATATTGAGAGAACACATATCTAGCAAGCAAAAGTCAGAGATGGAAGAGTAGGGAAGGGAATGAAACAAAATAATATCAATTCACTACACTATATAATTAGAATTTATATAATGAGGATTGAAAGTGAAATCTAGCTTTCATGTTTCTCTGGTTCTTCTTTGACCAAGGCAGAAAAAAACAAAATCAGATATTTTGTCTGACATGGATTGACTGGGAAGTTTGTCCAGAAATCTTGTACCCTTGTGTCTTCTTACTGTGAAGGAGAGAGGAGGCTGAAGGTCTACAACACATTATACAAGCATAGCCTACAAAACAGATATCAAGGTGTGTGTGGTGGTTCCCTCTGGTTTGGGGAAGAATTGTTCTGCCTTTAAGGAGTCCAAAACACTAATAGAAATTACTTATTCCAATGACATTTTCACAGTTGCTTGGTTCTAGACTTGCTTTTCATCCACCCACTCCGTGTTGCAAATCACAAACTGAAAACAATGACAAAAAAAATTGTCTCTATTTAGTATTGTATCTAAAGTGACCAAAACGAAAGATTCCATCTGTTAAAACTACTCAACCGACTCCTTTACTGGTGAAAAGATGTGCAGTCTGCTTGTTTCAGCAATACTGTTCTGTGTGACCTAAGCAAGGCTTTATGTCCCCCTTGGTTTTGATTTCTCACCTCAATATTCCTTTTACTGTCACTAGAAGTATCAGCAGCAACTTGGCAAAAAGGCACCAGACCCAGCTTGTGATCCTGACCCAATTACTCTTGTTTTGCTGGTATCTTTGCAAGAACATGTTTAAATGAATTTGTGAGTTGGTGGGAGATCATGTGTTCTAGGTTTCAAATGCAGCTCTAAAATTTGCAAAAACTTATTCCATCAGTTTTCCCAAAACATTGATAGAAGCAGCAATTGAGAGAAAAAGTTTCTCTCTGATCTTTGTAGAAGCCAGAAAGTTGGCACTTTCAAATGGGAACCCTTATCTCTTACACAACAGAAGTTCTTGTTCAGCTACATGTTTGTTTGTTTGTTTTAAAAAATTAGATTTCCCTTGAAAAACGATGGTTCAAATTAAGAAAAAAAATATTTATAAAACTTAAAAACCAGGTTCAAGAACCTCTGCACTTAAAACAAATTCTTAGGGTTTTAGAAATCCATAAACACCATGGGGTTCTTTCGCTCCTAATTATGAATGTTTACATTTTGGTGTTCATTTCCTCTGATTGAAATACTGCAGGATGAATTATTCATCCAGTATATACAGGGTCATGGAACTTAATCCCCTCCATTTATTTTAAGTGAATGTCATGTTTGTAAAAAGTGCCAGATTGACAGACAAGATTCAACCCTTCTGATAACCTACACTTCATATCTAAGGCTGTTTGGAAGTAAAAATTCTTGTGTCAAGACTATTAGGTCAAGTCTTTCACAGATGAAAATTAGGGTTTGTTTGTTTGTTTGTTTGGGTTTTTTTGAGTAGCATAGTTTTAAATCATATAGAGTGAGGTTTTCTCTATCCCCTCATCTTTTAATTCAAGTCAGAGGAAGCCTCTGACTGTTTCATGGATATGGCTCAAACCTCCCCTGAAGCGCAGAATTGCACTCTGTGCTGGGCCAGTTCCTACCCATCCCAGTGCTGCCTGCTTGGCTGAGGACATCTGTGACATCCACAGAATCATGGTTTTGAGTGGTGAAGCTTTGTAGCAGTGCAACAAAAATAAGAATGCTTCACCAAATCAGTGAGGCAGTGATGACAGACAGCATTGGTGGCCTCTGACAGGTTGCAGCTGGTGGTCCCTACACAACTGTCTCCATGTCCTGCCCTCAGTAGTTGGGGCAGGATCTTTCTGACATTCAGAGCAGACTATAAAAACAACAGTTTTCACAGCTGTATTTTGAATAACTGTCTGTGTGTGTGTGTGTGTGTGTGTGTGTGTGTGTGTAAAAGGGTTGCTCTGGCTGCTATAAATCTGTATAGGTATTACTTAAATATTCTTTTAGTTGTAAAAAAACCTAAGTGACTCTTTAGTCAATTTCCATCTGTTTTATCAACAACCTAAATGGCGCCTACAATTTAATAAGAAACCTGGGCTTATCCATGAATTATAGTTCAAAGGCTTTGTGCCATAAAGCCACAGAACATATGTGGGATTGGGTCAAATATTTATCAGCAAGCCTGTTGCTAAAATATTTATCAACAAGGTCTGCATCATTGTGAGGTGTTCAGGAGCTCAGATTTGCCTCAGATCATACAAAGTCATCTGCTTATGGTTGCTAAGGAACCCCTGGTGGCCCTGTCTGTAGGAGATACAGGAGGCTAGGACATGGGCTTGAACATTGGTGGACCAGCAAAGAGATGCCTTGTTGGCACATTGCCTGGTACAGATCTACCCTGTACCTACTAACACATTCTTCCCAAAGCACAGCTAAGGGTTCACAGAACATAAGCATTCATCATGAGGAATCCTACTTAAAATGGGGGTTCCAGGCATAGCCTTGAACCTGCTGTGTGGTACCAGCCTCCTTGGGAATGGGAAAGCCTGAGGAACAGGCTCAGGAACAGGATGGATTCAGAGTGCAAAAATCCTCTTTTGAGGTTTAGAAGCTGAAGGTTTGTGCTATCTCAATGGGTATGAGACTTCAGGGACTTGTCACATATATTTTCTCCTTCCAGCACCAACCCTTCAGGGTTTCTGTACTTCTCTGTGCAGAATCTTTGGGTTGTGGCTTTTGATAACCCAGAGTTACAAACTGGCTTCAATGACTCTACTGCCCCTGTGCAAAGCTTTTTGTTGGTGCTTGTTACAAAAAACAGAGGTGCTCATTCTTGTTTCATGCTTGAACATTGGAAAAGCAGCTTTTTAGGGCTACAGTTTTAATTTCCAGTAAATTCAATGAAATAATTTTCCATGTGATTCAAGAATTTTACTGATTTGCAGTGCAATTGTTTGCAGGTTTGTATTTAGTTAGTATTGTTGCAAACACTGATATTTAAAGCTGAGGCTAAAGTGTAATTTAGTGAGTCACAGTAAGAGACATGTAATGCAAATTACTGGTCAGATCACATGTTTGGATTTTCAAAAGAATAAGGCAAGTTCAGCTTCAACAATGTATTTATGGATTTTGAGTGACAATTATGTTGCTGCTGCAGCTGTATATTTTGTACTAATCAATACTCTTATTGGAAACTTGTGGCCAGGATCCCATTGCTGTCTCCTGCTGCTTTAGATTGCTGTACAGGTTTATATTGATGGAGTCCAGCAGAATGACTGCTTTGTTTCCCAAATGACAATGAGAGGGTAGTCTAGACAGTGGAACTGTGATCTACATGGATAGGAAACTCATGAGCCTGAAAAGAGGCCAGTGCGTTTATGAAGGTAAATACTGGAAATCAGGCAGGTGCAATCCAGGCAGAAATTGAAGAAGTGAAATGTTAACAACACGTGAAGTTTTAGCAGAAAAATAAAGTCTGTTTCATTTCTTAATTTTTCATTTCTTAACTATTCAGGTTGGGTTGTACCATGTGATGATGCTACAGGTTTTGCTGAATCAATACTCTTCTTTCATATCCAGATAGGAACCATTTTTGAGAAAAAAATGCCACCTCGAATCCTAAACCAAACACTACACAAATTGAAACTTAAGCAAGATAAATGGTCTTGGTTTGTACCTGTTGTGCTGAAGAAACATTTCTGGGTGTGAAATAAACCACCAAACACTTTTTAGTTAAATAAGGAGTCATTAATTGTGAAATCATACCATAGCTGACTGAAGGACTCTCCCTCCCCTATTTAAATAGAAACCCTTCCCTCCCGCCTACAGAAGGACCTAGGAAAATAGCTTGCAGGAAAGGACCCAGCCCTGCAATTGTTTTGTACACAGAAAACCTATTGAAACCAGGAGAAGCTATGAGCAAAGGACATTTGAGAGTTTTTTATCCCAAGTATCTAGAAAACAGATTTTTAAAAGGCACCATCAATAATACTACTACTACAGTTCTGACTCATGCTCTGAATAAACAGTTACCAAAGAGTTTAAGATGTTCCACCTCCTCCAGTCGCTGTTACCTCTTCACTCTGGTGAGTGTTGCTTTCAGATCTGTGCCCACACCTGCCCGTGGCAGCTCAGGCTGAGCCCACCCTCATTTGGGGCTGGGAGAGGTGAGGCACAGGGATGGGTCTATCTCTCCTGCCTCTGGAATGGCTATGGTCACAGCTTAAACTGCCGCAGCACTACCCAGCAGGGCTTGCAACAGTGACCAACAGCCTGTGCAAAATTTGGGAAAGATAGGTAAATGTTGAAGTACATCTACTTCAACCTGTGGAAATCATTGCCAAGTGCATTAAGGTGCTTAGTGAGAGAGAAGGGAGAGACTCATTACAAGTCCCTCCAGTAGCTCTCAAGTGTAATGGTTAGATGCAACCGTGGGCTTTTAGGAGTCCACAAACAACAGCTTGCAGGAAGGTAGGCAGATGTACAGTGGGCTTAACTGCTCTGCTCTTGGTGTGTGTTCCCTAAACATCTGCTGGTGGTCCCTGTCTGGGACAGGTTGCTGGGAGAAGTGTGAAGCACTGATCACAGGGGGGTAACTGGTCTTAAAAGCAAAGCAGAAGGGGCCATTGAGCCCCTGAAATTCAGGAGAATACTTACGGATTTCTCTCTTGGTGTCCCTGCTTGCCCTAGTTTTGGTACAAAGCCTCAGCAGCATCTGAGGCCAGCTTATTTTATGCCAGATCCAATGTATCTTACTCTCTTAGAAATTCTTTTCCCTTCCCTCTCCTTTCAGGCACCCAATGGCCTCCCAGCCGTCAGCAGTTTCGTGTCAGCACCAGCCATGCCTCCCTACGCCACACCAGCCCAAGTGTCACCTTACATGACCTACAGCACCACTCCATCCAGCTACATGGCCAGCCACGGCTGGCAGCACGCCGGGGGCACCCCGCTGTCCCCCCACAGCTGTGACATCCCTGCCTCGCTGGCATTCAAGGGCATGCAGACAGCCAGGGAGGGCAGCCACTCCGTCACAGCCTCTGCCCTCTGATGCAGGAGCTGCTCCTGGAGCACCATGAGCTGGCTGGCTCCTCGGCGCCTGAGCCTGGCTCATGGACTGCTCTCTTCATGCTGGCAACACTTGGCATTTCTCCTCATGACTTGTCTCCTGTAAGGCTTTTGGGATTGAAAGAGCTGAAGACAACGTCAGAAACTGAGAGAAGTGTGGTGTTGCGCTCTTAAAGACTTTGTGTCCCTCAAAGGGCTCGTGGAGCCTTGTTCCACTCTCTCCTGGTCAAACCACACATATTTATTCTTAATCATCACAAACTTTCTAAATGTGCAATTGTTACTAAAATTTGTGCAAAAATCAATAAAGAAAAATCACCGCAGAAAATTCTGCTATGCCTTGAATCAGCGAAGGTGGCTGAATGGGAAGTGTTGCCAATTGCCTAGAGAACGACCCTTTTAACTGATGAGATACAATCTACTGTTATGAAGAAGTCTTACTGTTGTCTTATTGGGTTTTGGTAATCAAATATAGAATGAAGGCAATAGATGACTTTCAGATTCTTCTGGCATGTTGCCATTGTCAGGCAGTAGTAAGATCTTTGTGATTTTATCCATTTGTAAATAGAGGCTTTTGACGGCATTTGTTTTCACCTTCCAGTACATTTCTTACCTTTTTTTTTTTTAAGTTAAGAAGATGATTTCTAGCTATTTTCTATGTCTTTGCATGGTGGGGTGATAGGTGATGAGATTTAAGTAGGGTTTTTTCATCATGTTTTTGTACCTACAGTGGAGGCTTCAGCATCTTATGAAATAGTTATCTCTTTGGCAGAGGAGTCAAAGGTAGAAATCCAGCTAAGTAACTCTCCACAGTTATACCCAGCCTCCCACATTCATATGAAGTGTACAAATAGAAATGGGTGGAAAATAACTGAACAAAATGGAATACTGTAGAGGAAAATGCTGTTAGTGTGCAACCTGTGCAGAGATGCTTAAAAAGCCCTATCAGTCAAAAACCCCACTGAGAAACAGAATTGTACCATCATTCTCAGCTCACTTGTGTCCAGATTATGTTGTATTTTTTTAAAGAGGACCTTGTCTTTAATTTCTGCTTTAATGAATGTAAAGTATGGCTCTTGGTAAAGTTTACATTGTTGTTCTGAAGCATTTTTTTCCTTTATAGATATACTGGTGGTGGTGCTACAAAAACAGATATCATTTAATATTAGCCAATTTCCTTTCTACATTTCTGTATGCAGTGGCAAATACTCCATGCCAATTATTTTGCTTTAAACTTTATTCCCAAGAGGGCTAACATTCTGATTTTTGAAAATTTACATGTTTTCCTTGGGCAATAATAAAGTTCTGACTCTTATTATGCTTTTCCCATGCTGTAGATATGTTCAGAATATGAATGTGGAAAAAAAAAGCCTGGTGTGACATTCATATCCATCATAGACTATTAATATATTGCACATTTTTAAAAGTGTTTTGCAATAACTTAAATTACTGTAGACATAGTTAAAGCAAAGGAGAAATTACCATTCTTCATATATTGCTCTATCTGCACCCCATATTAAACACTAATTCAGTGGGAAAGTAAAATACAGTTCCCTCTTAAAATATAGTTCTCTTTTTGTGGATTTCCAGCTTTCATCACCAAGATAGCTGTGGGTAAATTTTCATAACAATCTAAGTAATTAGTATTTATGTCATGTGCAGTATGTCCACTTAAATACGAATGGACTCCGCTGGCTGCTGCCACCTTTGCTTCTTGCACTAAAAATAGTTAACAGAACTGCATTTCTGTAAAGAACACAGATATTGTATTTTGGCCCCAAGGAAACAAAGATCTGACCTTGGATGTGATTCATGTTCTTCTGCCTCAAAGGTATTGAACAGCTGTTTAGCTTTAATGAGATGCTGAAACCCTTGCTGTTCAGTAGAACACTTCAAGAATATTTCTTTGAAACCACTAAAGGTAAAGTGCACACAAATGAATTTCCACTCTGACAGACTGTTAGTGACATGACAGATGTTATTCTGCCTTTATGTTGTTATAGCTGAAATAAGATGAGCCTTAACGCCATGAAAAAGAAATCACTTTAATACTAGACAAGCTTTTCACTAAAGATAAAATGGAAAAAAAAAGATAAGAAAAAGATCATAAGTAGATAAGTGATTAAGTTGGCAAGAGGATCTTGGCTTTCAGCTTAGTCATTCTACTGGATTACAGAATTATTGAATGAGTCTATGTATTTTTTTTCCATAGAACTCAAACAAGGGGCACCAAAGGGAAAAGAAAACAAAAAAATAAGGAAGAGAAACTTTTCAAAACACAGATTTTTTGAGCTTCAAGGCTTCACAAGCCTGTAACAAAGTGTGCCTGTGTAAAAGTTTTCCAAATTTTCTTGAGTAACATGAGGTCATTTCTGGAATAAAAGTTGTCTTTCCTGACATTCCAATGAGGAATTAATGTGTTTTGGAAGACACAGAGACAGATCCTTAGCTTGTACCAGTTATTTTCATTATCTTCAGCTAAATCAGGGTAATTTATAAAACAAGGACGGGACATTATGTTAATTATTCCTCCCACGGGATACACCATCATAAACCATTTTTGTTTTGTGTTTGTTTAGGTACAGCTCTCTGCACATCTGCCTGCTGTACATGATACCTTACCCCTGAATGGGAAGTCAGCGTGCAGAAAGTGTCACTCAGAGTGAGCAAAAGTGCCTGACCTTGGCTCTTGGTGAACTGCCTGTGATGGATTTTTTTTGGTGTGAAGTTTCACAATTTTTTTTTTTAAATGTAAACCTACGATGTACAATACTCCTTTGCCCAAGGACTATTTCACTGCTTATACTCATGGATAAACTGAAAACTGCAACATGTTCACTTACTAACCACACAACTTGAAACCATTTTACATTAAATTAAAAAGAAAAAGGGATTTTTTTTCTAAAAAATAAGAAATAAGGGTTAACTGCTGCTGTCAAGTACAAGGGTATAAATCTGGAGTGAATCCACTGAGGTGAATGGATGCATTTGGGATATACGCAATACATGTGGGTGCAGAATTAAATGTTTTAATCTGAAAAGTCTACACTTCATTCCCAGAGTGTTAAATGCTTCCAAAGAACTCAGTGAAGCCTAATAATAATCCCTTCAACTGAACTGTGCTTGCACGATCCCAGTTCAGAAGATCTTTGGTGTAAAACTGAATTTCAGCCCGCGTTACACAAGGAGTAATGGGGCCTTGGGCTGGCACATTCATAGGTTTGTTTTCCCATACCATCTTGTTTTCTGCTTTCAAATGTTTCTCCTTTTATCCAAGATAAGGCTGAGCTATTAACTGAGAAAAAAATCATGTTGGAAAGGATGTAAAACCGAAGGCTATATATGTATATACAGTATGTTTAAAGCATTTTATTTTTATATTTTGAATCTCTAAATTAATAAAAGACAAATTATAAAGCATTTTGCTTTAGTTTTTGAAATTATCTTAGTAGTGTCTTCTCTTTGGCCAAGTACTGATAATAAAATGCAACAACGAGGAACACTTGCCTTAAAACCATAAATTTTAACAGAGCTAATTTTATTGATTTTAGCTATGAAATAGCATAGGTATGAAAAGCCATCATTGCCAAATTCAGACAAAAGAGAGGCTTATTGAGAGTGTTAATACAGGCATCCTTGAAAGCACTGAAAACCATTTCTATCTTTAGCTTTTTTCTTGCTTTTCCAATGCATTAAAAACACTTGTGAGATGAGACTTCACATGAGGACTGCCATTTTCAAGCAACAATGCAGAAAGATACTTCTTTAGGACTGCTAAGGAGAAGGTTTGTACCTTGTTCAGAGGAAGAACATTATTGTTAACAGAGTGTATGTAGTATGGGGAGATACTGAAACTTTCACCAATTGCAAGATACTTGCTCATTTGACAACAAACCAAGTTAGATAATGAAGACATTTTTATAACAGAATAATGCGTGATTTTAAGTTATTTAAAGAGGTTTTAAAGAGAAAATGTAGAATGGCACAACTCCATGAACAGAAACTATGTCTTCAGTCAGCAGAATTTATTTATTTCATGGAGTTAGAATGGCCAGTAAGAACACAAGTACATCCCTGGAATATTTACAGTTACAGTGACTGGGAAAGTCAAAAAATTTAGCTTCAGAGCCACATTTTTTATCTACAGAAAGGTGCATTTCTTCGAGGTGTATGGCTAGCTAATTACAAATGCAGACGTGCTATCAGTCTACAACCTTGTTTCACCATTCCATGGTGGAAATTAAAGGCTAAAGGGGCAGTCATGGTGCACTGAGCATTTTTATCACAGGACAGCTCTTTTTGGATAGTATATCAAAGTGGATAAAAAATTTGCAGTAAAATATCATATGCTTAAAATTATTTTTTTCTGCTAATTTATTTACTCATTTCTTCTATGAATCCCATGTTGTTTTACATTTTTGTGTAACTTGATGCATAATAATTGCTTTCAGTATCATCTGTGATCTGAATGAGATTTATATCATATATATGGCTAAGAACAAGCAGGATATTTAACGCAGGCATGTTTTTAAGGTTGTGGCTCCTTGTACTCTCCTTTTCTATCCAAACTCCCAAGAACTTGAAAAGCTCTTCTATGAGTGACTGAAATCATACTGGGCTGAATTGAAACTGGACCCAAGACTGACTGAAGAGTTGCAAAGTATGGATCATTTTCTTAATGTGGAGTCTAGGGAGCTGCCAGTTTACACTAGCTTAGTATCTGCCCTCTGCCAGGATTATTCATTTTTTTCCTTTAAAATGCCCTGAAAGTTTATATATTGGCATTTCAGCTGAAACTTTTTAAAAAGTGTATGATTACATAGGATAATTCTGTGTCGAGAAATTTCAGTTTGTCCTTTAAAAACTCACTGTCTTATGTCTGCTTTATATTTTCTCTTGGTCCAGCAAAACAATTACAAATGTCAAGTGCTATTTAATTATGCACTTACAGAAAAGCATGCACTTAAATGTTTTCTTGGATCAGGACCTGGAGATCATATTTGTTTGGAATAGTATTAACATCAGTGCAATCTGAGGGTGTTCAACACTATAAAGGATAAGAATCACTTTTGCTCTATTATAGTGTATGTTAGAATGCATGTAATTTAAAGAGTACATTTTTCAGAAGTGCTACTTGTGATGAACTGTGTCCTGAAGCCATGCATAAACGTATTCGTAAACCAAAAGCATCACTGCACCACCTGGAAGAAAAGATGTTATTTTACTATATAGAAAATTTTCAAGATTTTACAGAGCATTTCTAGTGTGTAATATAAACCAGAATAAGCAAAGTCTTACAAAATGGATAATTCTATTTCCCAAGTTCACTAAAAATTCACCAATTCATAAACCATACCAATTTTACTGAATATTAGATCATAAAGTTGATGTAAATAGCTTGTATATTAAATCAAATTCACCTGCAGTGTGATTTTTCCTAATACTTTTTCAAGATAAATGTTTTTCTTTGTTCTTCTACAAGTGAAACATTTAATCTGAATATATGTATATTTGTGTGCCTGTTTAATCAGATGAAAGAGCAACTTGACTGGTGAAATGACAAAAATTCATCTCCAGGATGTTAAAAATGCTTCCAGGTAAGATTCAAAAGAGGTTTTCACCTGTTTTTTTCACCATGGCTAAAGCAGAAAATCATGGTATGGAAATGAGTATAATCTTTCTTGGCTACAAATCCACAGGCAAAGTTTTGATCTAATGAAATGGCATTATTTGCTACAGTTGGTAACAGTATAAAATCTCAGCTTGAAAGCCATAAAATATCTTTACTGTTAGTGAAGCCAGACTGTAACTGGGCTGTAATTGCTGCCTGAGATAAAAAGGTAACATTTCAGAAGGTATATAAATAACTAAACACATAGAGAAACTTCTAGTTGGAGAACATGGATAAAGAGAACCAGGCTGCATGATTAAAAATACATTATTTGTGGGTGCCAGCACTGAGGCATAAATATCTTTTTGCCTTTGCCTTTGCCTTTGCCTGTAGGTTCAGCTGGGGGCTTGGAGTGGCACCTCTAACAAATGAGAGTTCTGCTGAGCTGGGCTCACCTATCTAGGGATAGGCTAAGACAACCAGGCACACAGAATAACTACATGAGTTTCTCCATATCATTTATCCTAGGGGACCATCATCAGACTTGAAATACTCTATGAAAAGGAACTCACAGACAGCTAGACAGAGTAGATGTTTGCAAAAGGCTTTGACCAACAAACAAATCACAGATACAACGTCTAAGATGTGATTTGAACTCAAATCAATGCTGATTCCAAATTTCATACTGTGTGATCTGTTTGAGAATCTCTTTTCCTGTAAACACTCACATGTTGGAAGACAGAATTACCTTCCCAGTCACAATAACGGTTGTATTATTGTGTCATCAGAAAGTTAAACCTATATGTTAGTTAGCCAATATAACTACAAAAGTATTTAGAATGAAGTTCACATGTAACTGACTTGCTGGATCTGGGCCAGAATGCATAGTCATTTGTAAGATGGAAAATTTTATTCCAAAATTTGCTGTGCTAAGAGGTACTGGGAAAGCTAAACACTGCCTTCTCTTTTGTCTTGTATGTAATCTAGTATCTTTGGAGTGTGAAGGAAAAGGCTTTTAGCTCCTTGTTTCCCCTCCCCACCTTCTTCCTCACCCTGCACAATAACCAGGCATGGTCTAGTACTTAGCCAGATCAATTGGATATGCAAACATTTACAGACAAACCTAATGCCTCCTTTATACAGCAGAACAGGCTCTGTACCTGCTTGCTTTACCTATGTGTGTTCTTGCATATTAAACAACCAGCTTGAACAACTGGAAATACAATTTCATGGGAACAGGATACTATTCAAATTGGGGCTTCTGCTCTTTTTGACACAGATTGCCTTTGTGGGCTGACAAAGTCTGAGGGTCCAGTGCTTTGCTTTCATGATTAATCAAAACCAGTCAGGACAAAAAAAACCCCAAAACCCTCTAAAAGCAAAAGAAGATACAGCTTTCAACCAATGTGCTCCCACATTTAGAGTAACAATTAGTAAGAAAGGGTCAAACATTAACCCCTGTTTTAAGGTATCCTTGTCCTCTTAGTCTTCCAGGGCCGTGTAAGTCTCTTCCCAGCTCTGCTATCACCTTTTTAGTGTCTGCCCCCAGAGAGCATAGGAGAAGAAAATACCTGGAATTTGATATGCTTGGGCTGTGCTTTGACTAGTTGAGTGCATTTTATGGAGAGACTCTAACCTGCATTTTAGGCTGACTTCACATAGGTATGGAATAGTCCTAATGAACTCAAAAGACCACATTAGAAGGAAAAGGGAACTTTAAGAAACTTCCAAAAGTGTTACAGTTTTGTCATTTGCATGTACTTTGGTTTGTTCATAAATAAAATAACTGCTCAAACTGGCAGTTACTTGGATTTGCAATTCTCTGATGTATATGTGTAAATGATTTTTTTAGACACATATTTAGCCAAATTCATCTGTGATATTACTAGATGATGCTATTTTAAAAAGAAATCATTCAAAGTGAAAGGTATTTTGATTCATTTATTTGGCTGATATTTACTACATTTTCTCAAGAAACTGAAAAATAGGAAGAGAAAGCAAGAAAAGAAAAAGCAAAATAGAAACGACAGAAGGAAAATTACCTGGACCCAGCCTCATAATCTTGGGAAGCAAGCCTTTGTACAGAGCTAGAAATCTGTAGCAGAAGAATAACAAACAAAACATTTCAAACAATATTCTTGCTCTAACAGAAGAACAGAATTGTAGCATATGTTTTTTAAAATGCTGGCAGAGCACTTAGAGGCAATTATTTGAAATTACACATGTTCAATAGCAGGCTGTATCTGGATTTTAACATTTTACAGAGGCAGATCAGATGAAGAGAAAAAGTTAATCAATGTTCAGTCACAAAAGCAATGTTGTGAGCCTAGCCAATCAGAAATATGACTTTAATCAGTGAGATGGGTTTACTTTCAAGACAAGTCTGTTAACAACAGCTGCATACAGCGACAAAATGACCAATATAATTGAATATCAAAGCCACGACTTAGTCACCACTTGAGAAATATTTTTAAAAGTTGGAAAACGTTATTACCACAAGGATCTGTCCTCAGTTTAATTATTTCAGCAATAATTTTAAAGGTACAGAGGCCTGCATAATTACAATTACATTAAATTGAGAAATAATCTGTTTCCTCTTCATATTTTCCTTTTACAAAATGAAGAGTTGAAAAAATTACACATGAGATATATGAAGCATTTACTTGGGGAACATAAATTTTGACAACATAATAATCATCTTGTAAGTCTCTTATAAAAGTTCATATGTATTAGGAAGATATGTCCTTGTTATTCTAAAATAAATTTTCAAAATGCTACACTGGGCTCTTTTGATATGTGAGTTCAGGGTGGCTTAATGGTTCTTGTCAAATCTGAAATATAACAACATGGTTTTATGGACCCATATGAACTAAAAGAGAGGTCTGGACATTTATTAAAATAAGAATGTTTTACCCTTCCTCTTTATAGACTGTTGCCATAGTTTTAAAACAGGTTCTATACTTGATCTCTCCAGGAACTGGCTGTGGTCCTTGAATCCTACTTTTTGCAACATCAAAAGGAATGTTAATAATTGAGGCTATTGTTCCTGAGACTAGCCCAATTCCAAATTTCCTCAAAAACTCCAAATTTGGATCCTATAAAAAAAAAGAGGAAAGAAAGAATAAAAAGGGAAGCGGAAAGACCTGTGCAGGTTAAGCACTGTAAAGTAATAAGCATTTAATCAGAAAACTCACACAACACACTCGTGTTATTTTAGCGGAACACATTAGGATTTCCTACGCTGGAACTTGTTTTCTTGACAATCCTATTGGCTATGTTTTTACACATGGTCTAAATTGCTGAAGTACACATTTCCTCACACAGGATTTATAAACACAGTTCATAAAGAAAGACTGGTATGGCATATGGGGATGATTTGTATAATTGGGCTTCACAATGTACTTAGTATTACTGTATCAAAACAGGAGAAATCCAAGCACACTATTAGCTAATTGGCCAGAATATTTTACAAATGACAGCAACTTCCACCATGAAGCCTACTAAAACACTCATTTGTGTGTTGGACCCCCAAATGCTAAATTAAATAAAGACTAATCTCAGTCTGCTGCCATTCCCCTCCAGGTTTTTTACATTTATTTTCACATGTAGCTGATCCACTGTACTGAGAAGTGCTAGCTTCCTGTTATTAACAATCCAACTCGGCACAACGGCAAGAGAGCCTCCACGTTCTGCGCATTATAAACGGTGGTAATTCACTCAGCTAATTGGCTGAAGAATTTACAACAGATTGTTCCTGCACCCTACTACATGCACACGGTAAAAGTTAGAAGTAGGTTAGAAGTGCATCTAAAAACTTTTTTGCTCGCTCACAGTTCACAGTTCAACTGGGCTTTATTTGATCTTTTACAAAGACCTCCTACTTTGGCATTTCTCTGACATCAAAGAACCCAGAGTTTATCTGGGAGTCAAAGTCCCTTGAAGCAGGTTTAATCCTATTTCTCTAAGTAGTGGAAGTCACAGGGAAGTGTGTTTCACAACATTTCCTATGCACATAATTTGGTTTTGCTATCGGTTTTCAATAGAAGGACACTTTTTGATACATCAGATTCTTAATATACAGCTTACTTCTGTTATGAAGATGCTTTAATTATAGCAAATCATCATTAAAATAACAAATGATCTTGCCGTGTTATAACATCAGCACAATGTTATGTTATCAGACAGCTTTTTTCCTAAGCATGTATGTTTTAAAATGAAAAAGAAACCAAGAAAGAAATTTGCATTACTAGATTAGCAACAAGAAAAATAAAAACTTCCACAATATACATTGGGTGAAGCCCATACAGGTGTTAAAAAAGAAATGTCAAAATCAAAAGAGCTCTTTATTACTTGCAGAAAAACACAATACGTGAAACATACTGATAATAAGTTAAAAAAATCACTTGTGGTCCAAGAATTGTAGCCCTTTTTTACAAAGATCTTAGCAAAAAAATAATCTGTTAATTCTGTACATACAGTGATTTAAATGCAAATAGAATAAAGCCAATGTTTCTGGTATCTAGAGAAGAAAAGAGGACCCCTTTTGAAGCATTTTTCTCACTCACAGAACTGGACTCTAAGAAAACGTACCATAGTTAACACCAGCTAAAAAATCAAAACCTTGATTTTTTATCATAAACCTTATGGAAAAGGTTTTTCTATTAAATTCATCACTGTAATATCTGGGTAATTTTGTTAGTATAAAGATTCAATATAAATCTAGGTGTCAAAATTAAAAAAAAAATTCTAAAAGCAGAGCTTAGTTGCTCTGAGGTTATTCCACTACTCATTCTGATCCCATCTTCTAAATCATCTTGGCTTACTATTTCTTCAAGTCCATTGCACCACATCCACTTTTCACTCTCTATTCCTACCTAGAACTTCTTTGTTGGCATGAATCTGAAAGCTTCTAAAATAAAATTATTGACTGCTATTTTACTTACTCATCAAGCTGAACATTCCCATGTCTTCTTTGCCCCTAGAAGTTCAGAGCCCCTTTCTCTTACGAGACAATGCACTGCTCAGCACCCCTGGTCAGATGCAGCAGTCCTTGTAACAGGAGGCACATCTGCAGTGGCTGGGGCTGGCAGTGCCCAACTTGACATGAGTCTTGCAGTTGGCCACATTTCCAAGGGGGCTTTTAAGTGTGATGAAATTTCATACTGTTAAGAAATGTGGCAGCCACTTGGAGGTGGTAGTGAGCAAAGTAATGAAACTAATGTTTAAAAGCAAACCTAATAATGATAAAAAATGGCAAAGTGAAAGCTGCTGGACACCTATGATATGAGTTACAAAAGCAGATGCCATTTGCAAAATAATTTCATTGCTAGGGCAGAGTCATAGCTGCTAATTCTCTATAGCTGGTACATTAGTGGCCATTGAAAGAAATCTGCTTATTCCATTTTCAGTAAACAGTGCACAAGGCTGGCTGTAAATGGTCTGTTTAGCAGAATAGACTGAATGTATGAAAAATTATTCATTATGGACATTTACAACTCACACATGTCACAGATATCATTTGACCCCTCAAATTCCATTTTTTATACAAGATTTATTTCTTTTGGCAAAATAGGCAGCAAACATCCCTAATTAGGATGCAAATTTAATGCACGGTTTAGCTGAAAGCTAAAAGGCTCATTCAGAGATTTTCATACATTTTCCACTTATGTTACAGATGGTGGACTGCAAATACATAGTCAATAGTCAAAATTATTTCACAAGTGTAGTATTTTTATTTCACAATTTTTATAAATTATCATTTTTATATATTTATCAATATTACAAGGTTGGCTTTAAGACTTTCTTTTCTGACAAAATATACAAAGTTAACAAACTAGATTTCGTAGTGAAATCAAGTATGTGAGAAATCCAGACAAATTAACAACTGTCTAATATTTTTCAGATTAACTGCAAACCAGATTCTACCAAATTCCTTGTACAGGTTTGATAAATCTAAGCCTCTAGTACCTGCCCACTGACAGAAGAACTTTAAGATATAGGTTGTAAATTATTGTTAAATACTTCCATTTAGCAGTCACTGAAGTGAAATTCAGTGCATGTAAGTACCTGAGACATAATGTTGGCTAGCACCAGCCAAATGAGGCCTGATCTACGTCTTTTAAATTCAGAGTAAGTTTTGCATTGATTTTAATGGGAGTTTGATCAGAATTATTGGCTATATCTCTGTACAGACTGTCTGTGACACTGATGCTGGTTGGCCTAGAGAGTCCTCTTAGCTTTATTAGCAGTATAGAATGCTATCACCATTCAGAACAGACTGGCTGCACAAAAGCAGCCCATTAGGAAGGGTTTCTTGCCTTCACTAGCTCCTAAGGCACACCCAGGAACTGTGCTGGCTGGCCAGGGCTGAAGCTGTGCCAGGGAATGCTTAACAGTACAGGCGGCTGAGTTTCAGTGTTGCTGCTCCATTTACTAGCACAGATGTAGCCACCGTGCAAGCCACCATATAAGACACTGTGCACTGGGCAAGCACGAGGCAAACCTCTCCACTTATTTGCACTTAATACCACACTGATTAAATTGCCTTTTGATTTTGCTGATATTTGAGGACAGCTGGGCCACTGGCTGACATTGAAGTAATTTCCCTTCTGTTTTCTACATATATTTAAACTCATGTTGCAGATGCTAAATTTTTTCTGCAACTTACAAAATCTACATAAAATACTAATTTCCTTTAGATCATAAAGCTCTGAATCTTTCTAATAATGTAATGCTTGTTTCCTATTTTTTAAAATCTGAAAGTCTAGGAAAGCATGCTTATGCCAAATACTATTACTATTCAATTCCTATGCAAGAATATTTCCCATGATTTGCAAAGGAGTTGCACAATAGTCTCTGTCCTTACCTGGATATTTTCCTGAATTTTCTGCATAGTGATTATGATTTTTTTAATCTTTTGATCAACAAAAAAGTGTTTACTCCTATCTTAGTAACAAGTTATGCTTGTGCCTTGAGTTTTTTAGAATGTGTGACTAAAGTACACTGTAAAATATGCTTAGATAACACTGCAAGAAACTTGTAGAAACTTGTGGGTCAGCTGCTCTTGAACAATTCAATTTACTGTAATAATCTGCAAATAAGAAGTGGAACTTTTCTCCATTTACACAATGCTGCCAACAAAAATACCAGGCTATTCAGAAGTGCAGGAAAAAAAGAGGTGTTACTTCATCTGGGAATAGAAACCGATCCCTTTTGATGTGAATTGCACCTTCTTACATGTATATCACTACATATTACACCTGTGACTCTTTAACTGTCATCATCTAAAAATCACATTAGTGAAAACAGACTTCAATAAGTAGCATGCTGGAAGCATTAATAAACCATCAGTTATTTCTCACATGGTCATTTAGAAAGTTGCTGATATTATCATGTTTCCATTAGTAATATTTCCTTTTGTTGTAAAGGGAATGCTTCCTTTGTTATTTAAAGTATTATAGGACTATCAAAATTTCTGTAAGTGAAACTACAGCTATAATGATTTTTTTTCTTTAATTATAAATTACATAAAATCCCTGTACGTGACCCTTTACAGCCTGTTTTGGTTTCTCTCCCATAAGGATGAAACTTCCCTGTCATCCTTCGACACTAGGTTGAACTCTCTTTTGAGTAAATAGGTCCAGTGGCTGAACCTGAATAACCTACATACTGCAGCTCGGCCACCTCTGCAAGCTTAGCCTCTTTTTGAGTACTGACAGAAGTTCTAGAAACTGATTTTTCTCTTCTAAACCAGTTTGCCACAAAAAAAAGTACATACATACCCAACATAAGCACAACATGTCTGTATCTCATTTACTGCTGTTTCGCACAGCTACCATGCTATAAAGGGAAATTCATAAAAATGATAATTCCAATATGACTACACTCAGATTTACTTAAAAAGTGAGAAGATCCAGTCCTTAATTTGCTTCCACTGATATGCTATGGATTTCTGCAAAACAGAGCTAGGTTAGTCACTGTTTATCACTAAATGTGTGAATTAAAATGTCAAACTTCTTATCTGATTCTCTATTGCATTGTATGAAGAACTTACTTTATTGACTGGAAGAATGTTTTTCACATTGAAGTAGAATCCAAAGTAAACCATGTTAAAAACTCCGTGACGGCCCAGTGTTGCAGTAAGGCCTTTGTTGAGTCCTTGGGAGCCCAGACCACTGGTTTTAATGATCTGCTGAGCTTGAGCAAAGCTAGATGGTTGCTACACAAGTTAAGCAAAAGAAGGAAGAGATCATCTTTACAAAAAGAAAACAATAAACATAGCATCATTTCCATCCTGTTGACAAACACAATGTTGCCAATTCTTGTAATTTTATATTAAGTATCACTCTGTTTTTTATTTTCCCTTTCCTGTGACCATATAAAAATCACAACTTTAATTAAAAAAAGATTCCTCATTTTTATTATGGCAGAATAAGATGAAAGCAGGATTTGAGTACTGTAAAAGAGTAGTACTGTAACAGATTTCCATTTCATAAAAGGCAGAAAGGAAGAAACTGCCTCATATCACACAATCTGCCTGACTACATGCACCTTTGATCTTTTTTTTAATATACTGTGATATTCAGAATTAGCTATTTCCCTTCTGAATATTTTACATTTTTTAAACAGCATTATAGAAACATTATTTTGAAAAAGTTGAATAGAGTTTGGCTTTCTCCAAAGCATAAAGCTAAAAAAACCCATAAAGCCATAAATCTCTGGGTAACCAAATCTATAATTAGAAAGGCAAAACATGACTTCCACTAGGAGGTTCAAACATGAAAATATAGAAGAATTTTGACTACACCACTGTGAATACCATTAATTTCAATACACTTATTTGTTTAATAGCTTTCCATTTCAAAATATAACTGTGATAGACCAACAACATCAGCCAAATGATGCTACTATACCTGACACAGCATATGACTCCTTTTTTAGGTGACTGATGAGTTTAATCTTTAATACAAAGTTTCATTCTGGTTTTTCATATTTCATAGCTAATATTATCCTGTTAATGCTCTGCATGTATTTTACCAGAGTATACTTTTCTATCTGTTCCCAAGAATTCAAGTTGGAATCTATTCTAAAATGGAGATACTAAACATGGATATTCTAAAATGGAGATACTAAACATGGATACTAGCAATAACACCTTTTCTTGTGCTCCAAAAATGGACATTACATGTACAGAAATAATACAGCAACCTTCATTCAATATTAAGGCATCCCTTGGTATCCCTTTTCTTGAATATGGATTTACTCATGACTCAGAGGGGAAGCCTGTCACTTGCTGAACACCTGAGATGGGATTAATATGTCCAAATATAGACACCTGCAATGTCTACACCTGACTTCCCTTTTCAGACCTTCAGTAACAAAGAGGACTCTCTTTTGCAGTACTTCCTTTTTACCAAAGGAGGTGTCATCATGTCAACTGATCAAGCCATAGAAGATCTGCAGTTCATCATTGATGATGGGAGGACCTTAGACAGAGGAATTTATTGTATAAACATCTGGAGTTAATGCACTTCACACAGCTGTTGACTTTTACTTAATATAGACCTCCTCAGTGGAATCTGGAGTCAGATCATAAAGCAGGAAATTGTATTTGTTTAATTAATCATAACTCTTATGTCAGGTGAGAAGATTTTAATCATCACATGAACTTCTATAAGTCAGTGAGTTACCCAGGGCTACAGGGAAAGGGAAAAAAAAAAAAAAAGGAAAGCCAAACAACATGGTGTTGGGCTTCTTGCCGTTTACTTTAACAAAAAGCCACCATTATTTTCACCCACAGCAATTCACATTACAAAAGGGCTGATATGTGATTTATAGTGGCCTTCCTCTTTAAATCTACCAGCCCTCGAAAGATGATCTGCTACCACAGAACAATTCAGCTGTCACTGCAGGGTGTGAATATTTGCTTTGGGGGTGTGCTGGAGTCTGGGTGTGAGTGCATGTGCTCATGCTCTTCCTTGTTCCTTTTAAACAAGATATATTTATTATTTCTATACAATAGTCAAAGAAATATGTGAACTGCATTAGGTTTCATCATGTAGTATGAAAGCTCCACAATGGGATAGGTACACACTTTACTTAAACCTTTTAGAAAAACAGTGCATGGTAATGCCTTATGCTGTATAATATAACCTCTGGATATGTTTCTTCCAATGGGCTTGAGTTTACTTGCTTTATTGTGGAAAGTTCTTTAACATTTTCTTCGTGAGAACTTGATGTCAAGGCATAAAGTCACTGGAGTTTTTTTCTAATTTACAGCATATTTTGAAGTTCTAACATTTTAAAATGATACATTAAAAATTAATATGTCTGTGATATAACAATCTTTGTGATTTAAGAACTCAACTTCCTTTGGATTTTTTCCCTAGAGCAAGTAGTTAATACTTTTAATGTAAACTAGGTTTCTAATAGAGTCCAAATACCATTCTGTCACAATTTTATTTGTACGATAATATACTATTGTTTGGATTTTGTGAAATTTTTCATTTAAATTAAATTAGAGAATATTCACCTGAACAAAAAGAACTCAGAGTTCTTTTGGACAGCTACAGGTTGATTATTGTAGTATTCTGAAGGTCACCAATGAAGGGATGCTGTAACTAAAGGAAACAATTGGCTAAAATTTACAAGCTAAACCACCTCTGTTATAAATTTTGCAGCAGAAAAAAATTAAAACATATGAAGTGAAAGGATACATTGTTCTTTTGCAAATTTACAAGGAATATTTCATTCAAAATATTACAGTTGTTAGTTTATACTTAAAAGCTGAGGGTTTTTTAAACTAGGATGATTACATCTTCACAACTGTGAAGCAGAAGGATCCAGAATACCTGCTTAGCTCACTACTGCTGGAGCAGTAATAGTTCCTAATTTTTATCACATCATCTTCTTGAGAGACAGGTGCTCTCACACATTGCTTTTTCCTACTTTGAGTCTCTCTCCTTCCAGGATCCTAAACATTTTACTCCTGCTCTACATTATTTATCTGGTTTAGTGGCTTTGCTGCCCAAGTTTAAAAAATGTCTAGACTGGAGACTTGCAGCAAATAAACATGTCTTTCATAGGCATTAAGAATCAAACAGGAGCTTACCAAACATTTTAAAATTTATCCTGGAAGAAAATGCTTTTCTGGATGAGTTATGGAGTAGGTACCAGCTGCTCTATGACATTTGGAAATCAGTAGGTGTATTTTTCCAGAGTTTACCTGAGGACCTTGGCCCAAACAGATTATGTAAATGGCCAGGTCATAAATCTCTTTACTGTACATCCCCCAAAAGTGTTCAATTTGTGCAGATGAGTGCAACAAGGCATGCAAGTATTAACTCAGTCAAAACTTAATAGTAGAATATGCAAAAATCATCTCCCACCAGGGATTCAGCCAGGCTTTTCATGTGATGCTTATGTGATTTGGCACTTCTACCATCGTACAGCTGATTCCTCAAAAGATTTTGAAAAAAGATGATTTGACAATTGTTATTTTTATTCAATGAGAAAAGAAAAAAGGAACTGTATTATTGCCTTCCTCTACTTTATCATGGAACATCTTCTGCATTAAAATTAATAGAAGCTAGTGCGTTCCTGAGAACACTTGATTTTCCTGAATCACTGTTTTCCTTTAATCTTCCTCCCCTTTCAGTTGTACCCAGAATCGTGGACAATGTTTTGCACAATTGCTTCTTTGGATAAAACAATATTTGAATAACAAAACTCTGAAGCGAAGCAAGAATTTAAATTATCAATGTACTTGTTATATAACAATTTTCCAGTTTGTGCTAATAAAAGTGAAGTCTTGTAAGTAGTTTCACTCAAGAAACATAAGGTAAAATACAGCAGCTAGGCTCTATCAAGGGCACAGGGCCATGGTGCTTTATGCTAACCTTTGGTTCTCACTTGAAATCTGCAGCCTGCTGGGTAAATGTGCTGTGTACAAGGGGCTCAGGTTTGTACCCATGGATTACCATTCCTCATTGTGCTGGTTTGCTGGCTGCTCAGGAGGGATGAAGGTGCATTTCAGGCACCGAATGCTTACCATGGAGATGCTGATGCCTCTGACAATACTGCATGCATCTCTGCATATCTGAAGGCTTTGTCTATTGGGTCTCTGCCTTTTTCTTTTCTGTTAAGCTTATGGGGAAATCATTTGCATCCACCAATATATTATAGACATTCTACTCTAAATACAAACCTTGAAGTGCATTATGTCCAATAAAGTGGAAAAAGGAGAATGAAGCAGTTTTCCTACCTTTGTGAAGGCATTCTGATTGGTCTGTAAGGTAACCTTCACTACTTCAAATGGGTTAACCACAACTGCCTCTGTCAACCCAGATCCCAAGCCAGCAACTGCAAAAGCCTAGGAAAGGTAAAATGAAAATTAAATATTAAGGAGTAGTACTTCCTCTACATCAGATTGTGAAACCGAGGGATACAATGCAAACTGCAAGACTACAGTAATGCAGTAGTATTCTATTGCTAAACAACTTTAGCCCTTGATCAGATGCTGACAGTTCATGAAGGCAATATGACAATAGCCATAAACCATATTGCAGAACAATCAAAACAAAATGTCATAGTACTCCATGTCCATGTATTCTCCCTTCAGCTGGAAGGGAAAATGTGGTACTCAATTATTACGCAAACATGGTAGAAGTGGAAAAAGAATGTCCTCATGTTATCTTTGGGTGGACTCTGAATAATAACACAAACTTAAGCGTAGTTATACAGCACTGGAAAAAATAAAATCTCTGAACTGGGCTAACATATTAACATATTAACTTAAAATTAAACTTAACTCGGAACTAACATATTAACTTAAAAATACATGTAAAAAACTAAAATAGTTCAGTACTTAAGCAAATTGCAGAAGTAGAACGTTCACCTAGTAGTTAACAATCCTAGAAAGGTTTATATGGGAATGTGTGGCACACAGAGAAAGGTCAGCATTCATTGCAAGGATGAATTAACTCCATTTACTTAGAAACTGGTGCCCTTTCAATCATAGATATGGAGATATTCATCTGCTTTGCTTTCCATCTTGGCACAGCATTTTAAGATCTCTTAATTTGTTTTTAACAAAAAATAGTATTAAAATATTTAGGTCAATTGAGAAAATTCAGAGGGGTTAAACTCAATTATCACTTTGCACATTTATTGCCTTCACTTAACACCCCCAAACTCACTAGGTGCTGAAAAAAGTCCCAGGACAAAAATACAATTATAATGAGTACATTTGCTGCAATTCAAAGAAACCAATAGTAAGGGAAAAAACAATAGTGAGAAAAAACTTACTTAACACAGAGGGATTTGGGCTGGGACTCCTGAGAGCTCAAGAAAGAGAGGAATGGAAAGTTAGAAGGGTAGTGGCAAACTCTAGTCCTACTGCCTTTGGACAAGATTGTGTTACCAACAAATCGAATTTTCCAGTAAGATGGGAACATTTCATCATCAGTCATGGGACTGAAGGTAGTAGGAAGATGGTGCTAATGTATACATCCATCTTTTAATAATAAATATTGCCTTGGTATGAGGTCTGTTGAGGTACCTAGAAACATCCTGCCTGCTTTAGACCAGAATCCCCCTCAGTTTTCTTTTCCCCACACTACCTTAGGATCAAAAACACCTCTATAGTAACAAAACTGCACCAAAAATGTGAGGGGTTTCTGATTGTTCTAAGCATTGTTGTATCTGTTCAGGGCAGCTTTTGGGCAGCTATTGCATGTTTACAAGTTTTCAGCCTATTTTTCTTCCCCCCCAGAAAAGTGCTGGGATACCATAGGACCTTCAACTCGTTTCTTTCCACTTGCTAGGAAACAAGTATCAGTCTCCCTATAGACACCCAAGGATGAGAACTGCTGAAAAATACCAGATAAAATAGGAGACAGCTATAAGGCTAGTGCAATAATTAAGAGGAAGAGCTTGCTTTAACCTAGTTAATAGAATTCCATGACCATTCACATACTGCAATTAAAGGGAGATGTAAATGGGAGCAATACTCCTTAAAAGAGCCTTGAAATTACCAAAACTTTATAGCACAGCCTTAAAAAGACCAATTGTTTCCTAAAGTTGTGATGTCATTATTGTGAAAAATAGGTATTTACAATGATTTACATTCTTACACCACAGGAAGAAGTAGTTCTTATAAAAAGTATTTTATCCCTAAAGCCTAATAGCAGAATTAAGACCTACACATGAGAATGCAAATTACACATGCAAGCTACAGCTTAGCATTTAAACATTTCTGCATATTTATATGCCCTGTATTTTGTTTTTAAACAAGTTATTTCTTGAGATGAGTTCCCAACTCCACTGATGGACAAGAGCGTGTTGCCATTTACTTCAAAGGAAGTAGCAATTTCTTATCAATAACTTACATTTCTTTTATAAAGCTTTTAAAATAAGATTGAGATCTGTATTTTTGTTATGGTTGTACTGTGCCTTGGAGAACAGCACTTTGAGGTTGAAGTATTAAACTAGACACTATGACATGAATAAATAAATATTGATAATGTTCAACTTTTTTGTTATTTTGTAGGAATGAAGAATGACAAGCTGTATACAGACTCTTCCATGGTGGCTGTCATTATCCATGTTAAGGAATGTTATGACATTGTAGGGAATTACTTGGAGGACATTTGATATAAAACCATTTATCAATTTTGATAAATTCTTATCAATGTTTTCAAGGGACAATTCCGTTTTGAAAAACTCTGGATTGAGCTGGACCCTTTAGTTTTGGGCTTCTTCTATGGGAGGAAGCAGATGAAACAGAGTGTTCAGCAGACACATACTACATTAGACCATGGAGTTCTGTATCCATACGTACCAGTCCTGGTGGCAATGACGCATACCCCAGTACCTTCTTGTATTGTTCAAAGGTAAAAAACTGTGAAAAGAAGTTAGATTGAAACTGAATTGAAAGAAATTATTAGTTACTTATACAAATTAGTAAAAAGCAGACTATAATGGAGTTTCACTACCTCATATCCTGAGCAGCTGCATGCAGTTCTGCAAAATAAACGTAAGCCAGTTTTATTTCACACTCTCCATAGTAGTGTTAGATGTGCAAGAGCAGACAATCAGGCTTCAGAACTGAGTTTATTAGTGTGTCATGCATAATAGCAGCATAAGTGCAACTCAAGTAACATTTTGTCTTAAGAGTTCACTTACATTATATAGGACATACTTTAAATTTATAAACTTTTTCTCTGGCATTAACTTTCATATACTAGTTTAAATGTAGTAGCAAATATTCCAATTTTCCCAAGAAATCACCCCCACATCCTTAATGTAATATGCTGCAATTGCTTTTCCATTTCTCAAACAATAGTCTGCTTCTCATCAGAAAGATATAACTGTGGATTTTGAAGATGGAAAGTCTGTATTTTTTATAATCTTCTACTGTCAAAAGGCACAGTTCTTTTCCTGATCTTTCTTTACAAATAAATCTTTCAGTCAATTATCTGCTTCCAAACAGCAGCACTTCGAAGTTCTGAGCATCTGCAATTCCCTAGAGGATGTCTTGAAAGCTTTACTCTTACATGTTTGAATTTCAAGAAAGAAATAAGATCAACTTCACCTGCACCAATATTGTGAAAGGCAACCATTTGCAAATGGCTCAATTTGCAACCTACCATTTCTTGACACCCAAACTCATTAATTCACCTTCTGTGAATTCTTATAAAAATCAAAGCATAACATAGGAATGGATTTGTTCTTTCAAGAAGAAGGTTTAGAATAACTCTTGACTGCACTGAAGACGGCAGGAAACTTCCTGTTGGCATATGCAAACAGACTCACTGCCTAAACTTGTCTGTGGACACCACATGGGTCAAGGTATACTCTAAAGAAAGAGTATATGTGACATTTTACAAATTGTTGGGAAGATGCCCTTTGAAATACAGCACATAATCTAGGCCATTATTTAAAAAAAACGGCAACTCAGACTACATCATATTCAAATCAGGGCAACCAGGACCATTAAGGAGAACTTAGAGATTATTTTAAGAATGAATACTGAAGGAGAATAAATGCTTTCCTTGTTTAGTTTATCAAAAGAGACGCTGAGAGAGAATGAAAAACAAGAAAGATATGCAATATAAAGAAATTAGGTGTAAAAGCAAAATATACTCATAAGTAGAATGTGGTTGGAGATCTGATGAAGCTTTCTTGCAACTAAAAGAGTAGAGTCCTGAAACAGTCTTCCAATAAGAACAGTGGGGGAAAAATCTTAATGATTTTTGGGGGAGAGTTTGATAAGTTAATGAAGGAGATTATAGAACAAACCCCACAGTGTCTTAATTTCATATTCTCCAAACGTTGCTGAAGCCACTGAAAAAGCAGTCCAGTTGCTATCACATATGACAGATCTAAGGGCAATGAAAATGATCTTCTAGCATGAGGATGGCAGAACTTGTGGGCTAAAAAGAGTAGGCATCTGAATTCTACGTAAAACCAAAAATATTGGAGGTGTTATTCCACATAATTTTCACACATGGAACAACACAAGACCCCAAAACACAGCTCACTATTTGTGAGTCCTGTAATCTGTCTAAGAAATATTCATGTCTTTGCATACAAAATAAAGTGGCTTTTACATAGCATGTCTGATATGATGGGAATGAAGAACAAAAACCTGTCACACTTCCACTAAGACTGCATCAGTGCAGGTTCCTATCTCCTAGTACAAGAGCTGTCACATCCCAGTCTAGCAAAAGTAAATAGCCAGAACTTTTAACTTTTCTGTCTGCTTTCCAATGCTGACCTGTAACACTTGATCAGTTCAGAGCAAGGTGGTTCAAATGAAGGTGGGATCCTTGGAAAGTCTGTGAATTTTGTGACCACAGAGGAGGTTACAATCCCTCCACTCAGCATCTGCCCACGCATGAGACAATCAGTCTTTCACCCTGAGACGAAGGCAATGAGCAATGAGGCCAAAGGAGACACGGGAATCATAGGAAACATAAGGAATAGAGTTTTTAAGACAAGACAGAAAGACTGTGTGGTCTGTGCTGAGTCTCAGCCAAAGAAGACAAGCTCTGTCCCTCATGGTTCAGTGCTACAGACCTATCAGAACAAAGCAACTATTCCATAAACCACAGGTACAGGAACATAAGTAATAATCACCACATTTTCATTTGAACTGGTTTAGAACCTTGTCCTATGGCAAAGTCAATAAAATTTTTCAATCAAGACCTGCTTCAAATGAAAAGTCACTGGAATTGTGCTGAAACCATCAGAGAATTGGGTGTTAATGTGTTAATAATGCTACTGTTTTAAAGCAAGAGGCAATATGTATACATAATGCAAAACTGGGTTGTTAAATTCTGAAAAGTGATCGGCTGCTACTCTGGTCACTGGATGGGTATTTTTTTTTTATATCCTTGGTTGGGATTATTATATAATCTTGCAGAGAAGGTCCTAGAACTGGGGCCCAGATTTTAACTACCCTCCAAAGAGTGCACAGATTGAACATTAACCTGGCAAGCATCTTGAAAATATGGTTAAAATTTTTGCATTGGCCTTGACAATAACCAAAAAAAATAGAAGTGTTACTTAAGCTCTAGCTCTATCTTTTTGGACAACTGAAGGTATAATAGAGGTAAAAGTCTGACAAAGTGGGAGGGTAAGCTGCTTCACTGAACTAAATTAATTTCTTATTGTGATAAAATTTGCTTTATTCTTTCTCCAACATCTTTCTAGTCATTGCTACCCTCTTAACCTTTAATGGAATTTCTGGTATTCCTTAATGTTTTCCATAGTGTTACAGATCTGTAAAACAGTTGTAATAAAGGCAGAATTACATTACCTAGCAATTTTTTTTGTCTTTAAAATGTTACATTAAAATCAATAGCTTCCTAGAGCCATGAATAAAATACCTACTTAATAGTAACTATGCTTCAAATAATTTTAAAAAGAAAAAAAATCAATAGCAATAAAATTTAATAGAAATGTTGCTGTGTGTACTAGAGTGGCTAGTACACATACAATTTTGCAAAAGAAAGATTTCATACTCTATCATATGACTTTATATAATGTGTGTCCACCCAAAATGTTTTTAAAAAAACAGCATAATTTGTCTTTTCCTCTACAGTTGCATTAAGTTAATAGTTCGGTGCAAAAAAAATTTCTCAGAATAAACGTATTTAAAACATGCTTTTGTGTATATAATAACCAATATTGTCCATCTGGCAAAGATACACTTTAATTGAAGTTACACAGAAAATAGCCAAAGTACTTACCAGATGTCTCAATAACTCTAAGATAAAAATACATGCTTGAAACAAGATGTCTGGGAACACATGAGCAATATAAATTTGCCCCAAAAGTTCATCTGTTAACCATTGTATTGGCATCATCATTTCTTTCCTCCAAGTTCAATCTAACAGAAAGTTATAAACTTTGACTTTTCATCTTCCAGAAATACCAGCTTTCTTTTTAGAAGGGAAATAAAAAGAGAGAAAAAAAGAAATAGCAAGCTGGACATGAGAACACCGTTGTCTAAAAATGAAGCTGTATCTTCAACACATAACTGAAAAACTGTGGCTAAATAACTTCATTTTAATAGGTTTATTTTTGATTGCAAATCTACACATCAGATAAATACAGTGTTCTAGTAGCACGAGTACATTTTTTCTTAGTACAAAATCTCCTTTGTCTATTCTCTACACACTTTCATGACACTGTAACTAGAAGCTTTCAAAAAAGCTCATTACAAACATAAAAAACCCCCTGCTGAAATCTACAAAATGCTTCTTTTCCTTTTGTGCTTTCTCAAATCTCAGAATCATTGGCCTAAATGATAGTAGTATGAATGCAGTCTTCCTCTAAGTCTCACTAGTCATTTAGGCAGTGGAGTAGAGACAGCTTGAGGCTTGTTTAGATGAGGAAAACTATTAGAAGAATAAAGGTTGGAGAGTGGGCCAAAGGAAGCCATGACTTTTCCTTTGAGGTCATGGCCAAGTAAAGTTACTGGAAATTTGAGACAGGCTGGATTCTCTGCAGGTCAAGGCATGGGTACAAATTCTACTTCAGATGTTAAAAATTGTACTTGCATATGACATCTCACATTGAATTGTTTCATTATACAGGTTCTTACAAGGACATTATTGTTCAGCCCTGTTCTGTCACTGAACTCTTCTAATGCAGAATACAGCAGATGTCTCAAAGTAACTTAAAGTCATCCTGATGTCCTTGGAACAGCAGTAAATTTAAAGGAATAGCATAAATAATAAAAGAATTCCACTATTTAATTAAAACCCTCACATGTTTAACATTTAAGCTTGATTCTCATGTTTGCAGAAAACTCAGCTCTCACATAAATGTCCAAGAACTAGGTAGAAAGCATCCCACTAAAAGAGGACAGGTAAGACACTAAAGGAGCTGTGATTTTACATACAAAATGTGAGCTTATGATGTACAAGAGTTTGAGAGAACTGAGTCTGTTTAGCCTGGAGATGAGAAAGCTAAGGTGATTTAAGTTCTGTCTTCCACCATCCAAACTTTTTAGAGAAGAGAGTCAGACTTTCTCAGAGGCTGACAACACAAGCGTGAAAGGCAACACACAAAGGTTGCAACAAGAGGATTTGGACTGGATATAAGGCAAAATTCTTCACAGTAAAACAGTTAAGGACTGGAGGAGGAACACAGAGAGGCTGCAGTCTCCATCCTTTAAGATTTCAGAACTCAACTAGACAAGGCAACAACCTGATCTGACCATGAAGTCAGCTCTGCTTTGATCAGAGATCACTCCCAACTTAACATCTTTTAATGATTCTATATTTATATTGAATATCATGGGGTTTAAGCCAATTTAATCAATTTGAGTAAAGGAAAGTGATTTGAAGTTTACGAATGACTCAAATTGGTAGGAAAAATCAAACTTGGGTTAGTATTTTAACTAAATACATGCTGGAATCTAAAAAGCAGTCAGATTTATTTTATCCTGTTTCAAATGAAATTAAATGGAGAGACAAAGGAAACATCACAATATGAAGAAAATTAGTTATTAGGAATCTTCTAAATATCATCCATCTATTCTTCACTGCCACTTTGCCATTAAATAGGACTTTAGTTTTCCTGGTTTTATTAAATAATTCTGAGATAAGTGACATATGTCACTTGCATCTAAAATGCCAGTGCAAACAAGAAGATGACATTACCAGAACTCCTTTAGGATTCTGTTACAAGGTCACATCCTGTCACTTTATACAAATATTATTCCTCTGTAAAGGAATTGGAATGTGAATGATTAATTGCAGACAAAGGACTAGAATCATATGCAGCCTTTTTAGAAAGAAACAACAAAAAGAAAGAAAGGAAAATCCAGACATTCTGTACAATAACTGCTTTTAGACACATTTGGTGCAACTATGGAAACCTCAAAGTTCTGAAGTAAAAGACTAAGAAACATTTGCTCTTAGTGCAATGACTGCTTTGACAGATTTTGATAGAATTTTAGGATGATGTGCTTAATAATTAAATTTTAATTAAAAAGGTTGAATGGCTCAACTGAAAAAGTTGATGTATTGAAATATTTTGCTTAGGAATGTTACTAAAATCCTGTTCTACAAATCAAAATAACCAATAATAAAAGAAAATCAGGTTAGTATTTGACAGAAAATACACTTTGATATAGGCTAGCATCTATAACTGTAAGAGAGCTGGAGTAAAATGTTTTGCATAATTAGGCATTGTATCCATTACAATCTTCAGTCTCTTAAAAAGTTAGACTGCGGAGCAGAGTGCTCTTTGAAGCACAAGAAAACTCTGGGCAGCACTTCAAACCTACTAAATGAGTACTTATTAGTGGCTTCTTTAATGGCTTCTTGTGTTAATTTATTAAGCTGTTAGTTGTTTTGCAAGTTGCTAGGCATTTTCAGTAAAACAAAACACATAAACCAGAGGCAATTACGAAGCTAAAATATAACTTAAACTATGTTAGTAATACTGACAATATAAAATATTTGCAATTTTTTTTTTCAGCAACATTAGATGCACAAGATCAAAATTAGCTGAACATTTACAAGCTTTATCCTACACTTCTTAATCAAGGACAGTTTTTATTGTGCTATCAACAGGAAACGTACCTCCTAGTAAAAATCAGAGGATTAATATACCAAATAAGTTTAAGATTCTAATCTCAGTCAGTGGGGGTGAAATAAAATGTTTTATAGCTGCCACTGTCCCCACTTATATTTTTAGAGGGAGGAAGTGTGGGGTTTTTACCTTCACCGCCCTTTTGGGTGTTTCAGCCAGGACAGGAGGAAGAATTCCTTTGTAGAAGCCAAGTAATCTATAGAAGAAAAAAAAAATTGTTTGGAGAAACAACATATCAATATCATATTGCCAATTCTATTTTTGCTTTTGAGTAAAGGAACTCAGCATTTCCAGGCATACAGACAAATAATGATATTTTTTGCTTACTTGCTAAACGACTTGTGTGCTACCAGTTATATCACGTGCTAGTGAAATGATATAAAAAAACCAGTAATTAATACATAAAAATTCCATCAATTTTTTTCTGAAATGCAAGAAATTGTAATTAAAAGGTGAAGAACATTTTTGACAGTGAAAATGAAGTATTTTTTCATTGTTTTAATTTGCTTAGCACAGTAATGTTTATGTTAAAAAACTGAAGTCACAAAATCACAAAATACAGATTTGGGAAAACTGTGACTTCAGCAAGTTGTATACAAAAACACTGCTTGCTCATCTTCAGATGCTAGGCTAGGCATATTTTAAGGTTTTGTTTTAAACATGACTCAAAATATATGAAGTTTTTTTTCTTTTAGCAACTTAGTTTTAACTCAAGTTACCTATTCAGAGACTCATGACAGAAAGCATGTATTTCATCTTGGAAAAAAACATTTGGTCAGTATCTTATCACTGTATGTGTGTGTGTGCCTATATATATATATATATACACATACAGCATGGTACCTGCAAGTACACATGGCATTTGCAGGCAGCTTGAGCAGTGCTTACAAGCTCAGTGTAGATACATAATGCTGGGTCTTGGGAATGCTTTAAATGACAAGCAATTTTCAAAATCCCCATGTGGGGTAGAAATAGACATAGTACCTGTCTGCTAGGTCTGCACACTAACCTCAATAATGCATGGTGAGAGTTCATAAAGGGATCTAATGTAATCACCAAGAAGAATCATAGAATTATCAAGGTTGGAAGAGACCTTAAAGATCACGCAGTCCAGCCATCAACCCAGCACTATCACTGTTATCCCTAAACCACTAAACCACATCACCCTGTGCCAGACCCGGATGCCTCCTGACCACCTCCACGGATGGTGACTCCACCACCTTTCTGGGCAAACTCTTCCAATGTCTGACCACCTTAATAGTGAAAAAAATGCTGTCTTAAGTTACCTTGTTAGCCCAAGAATATATGCTACAATTTATCCATCTTCAGAATGTATACACATTTGTTCAGGACTGTAAGAGGATTCTGTCTACACAAAAAACCCACAACAACAACAACAAAAAACCCACCAACTCCCAAAAAACCCAACAAACCTTGAAGCAAAGCATTTTAAAATGTGTTTTAGAATGTTGAAAGATGGTGATGTTGGAATGTGATGATTCACCTTTCTAAAGCAGTCTATTATTTGGAATATTTTTGCAGAGTGTGTAAGAGACATGACACCAATAGATTCCTCTATAGTTAATCTCTACATGTCAAAAGAAAACAACAAAGTTCATATTTCCCATGTGAATTTAAAATACTACAAATGTTATGCCATTTTCCCCATCCTTCTTCAAATGTTTCTCTGGAGTTCTCTGCTTTGGCTTCGCCAATATAAATAAAATAATTTAGGCCTTGAAAGATTCTCTGGGTTGGGCATATTGCTTATCCTTACTCTGAAGAAAGCAATGTATGGACTCCAGTCCATGAGAAAAGGACACTTTGAGCATTTAATGCAATGATGGTTTCATGACAAATTACTGAAAGGCAGGAGATTAAGGAATTCAGTCATCATCAGATGTTTAAATTTCCCCAAATTCTTAATTTCCAAACACAGATATAGAAATATATATTTACGTCTATATTAATATAGATATGGAAATACCTATAGATACCTATAGATATGGATATAACAGTATGAATATACTGGACCCATAGAATCGTATGATCATAGAAACATAGAATGGTTTGGTTGGAAGGGACCTTAAAAATCATTTAGTTCCAACCTTCCTGCCATAAGCAGACCAGGTTAATCTGAGCCCCATCCAGCCTGATCTTGGTCTTTATTCTTAGTCCTGGGCCCATTTTAGTCTTTAATGGTTCATAAATATTCAGAGCATATTGCTGATTCAGCAAGCAATTGAAATATCAAATAACTTCAAGAAGGTGATTCATATATTTTAATGTGAGTTCAAGCTGAAGGTGAGATCCAAGTAGGATCAGCTACTAGAACACAGATCCCTGTAAACACTTGCTTCCTTTCAGCTTAGTCTAAACCCCTGCAAGCATATCTACAAACAGGCATCGTGCTTGCAATTTCTACTACTCCACATGATTGGAATTGGAAAATTAATGACCTCCACTGCTCACTGTGAGCAAAAGTGAGAGTCAGTCCTCGTCTGAATTTTTTAATTAGTATGAGATGTATAAGCAGAGAAATATGCAGTGTAGAGCAACAAATCAGTTTTTAAAATACACAGCAGCATTGCCCAGCCTTACACAGTACAACAAGTTCCTTTTCCAGGTTGCATCTTCTATACTCAAAATGCATCCAGCTGTTGGATATATAAACCTTGTAACATTTCCACAGTCTCTGAGGATTTCAGAGAAAACTTTTCAGAGACAATGTGAAGAGGAAGGATATACTAGAAATTTGAGCAATACCTTTGTCATCTTAGCAATCTTGTAAGGCAGGTAGTAGCATCTAAAGACCAATCCAGCATTACACCACAAGTCAATGTCGAAATAGCAGTGATTCAGGTCACCATTAGACCAGGCAGTGGATTATTTGAAAGTTCTAAAGAAATGGTGTCACTGTGCTTGTTTCTCAAGCCGGCTAGCCTTGGCACCAGTAACACTGCAGTTGGCTCTTTTTCGCTCAGCTATGCCTGCATGGCGATGGCAGGAGGATAAAAAAGGGGGGACTCTGGAGCTGCTGGGTCACAAAGAGTTTATTGGAACTCCGGCGTGGAGTCCTCACCTCGAGTGTCAGCGTGCCCAAAGACCTCGACTGACCCTTGGGTGAGACCTTATAACTGCGGGTGTAACACAGAGGGGGGACCAATAAGGTTCAATGGGGAGGTGGCTCATATCATAAACAAACATATAAGACAACCATACAATGAACATTAGAAGGTGACAATCAGGATTCTGTCCAATCACTCAATGCCTCTCTCAGAATCTTCCAGAAGTGAGGAGTGACCCCAAAAGTGATAGACAGCAACAGGAGGCTGTCTATTAGGTGATGGACAGGTAACTGTCTCTGGGGGGGGAAAACTTAGGGAGAATATAGAACCAATCACAGAACTGTCACTGGGGAAAAAACAGGGATAAACCAAAAAGTGGGTAACAAAAGGGGTACAGGGAACAAACCATTTTACAAAAGAACATTAACTTATGAATTAAACTTAAAATTGAAAAATGCAGTCCCACAAAATGGGAACTGAAAAGATGAAAAGCAATTATCCATTGTTTCTGAATCACAGAAAGGTTGAAGATGAAAGGGACCTATAGAGATCATCTGACCCAACCCTTTGATCAAGGAGGGCCACCTAGAGCCAGTTGTCCAGGACCACATCCAGACAGCTCCTAAGTATCTTCAAAGAACCCTGTAAGGAAGGAGATCCCACAACTTCTCTGGGCAGCCTATGCCAGTGCTCAGTACCCCTCATAGCAAAAATGTGTTTCCTGATATTCATATGAACCCCCTTGTGTTTTACTTTGCGCCCATTTCTTCTGTTCCTGTCACTGAGCACCACTGGCTTCATCCTCTTTGCACCCTTCCTTTAGGTATTCATGCACATTGATGAGACTCCCCTCTAAGCCTTCTCTCCTCCAGACAGTTCTGTCCCTCAGCCTTTTCTCATATGAAAGATACTCCAGTCCTTTAATCATTTTAGTGGCCCTTAACTGAACTCTTTGTGTTGTGTCAATGTCTCTCTTGTACTGGGGAGCCCAGAATGACCCAGCACTCCAGTTGTGGTCTAACCAGTGCTGAGCAGGGGGAAGGAAGCAAACACCTTCCTTGACCTGCTGGCAGCTAAATCAGCCTGCTAGAGCAGCCCAGGGTATCAGTAGTCCCTTTGGTTTCAGGCCATACATATTGCTAGCTCATGCCCAGCTTGGTGTCCATGAAGACCTACAGGTCCTATGCTGCAAATCTGCTTTCCAGCTGATTGGCCCCTAATATAATATTGGTGTGTGGGATTATTCTTCCTCGTGCACAGGACTTCACACTTCCCCTTGTTGAACTTCATGAGGTTCCTGTCAGACCATCACTCTAGCATGCCAAAGTCCACTGGACTGACAGTACAACCCTCTGGTATACCAGCCACTCTCCCATATTTGTATAATCAGCAAACTTGCTGAGGGTACACCCTGCCCCATCATTCAGAACATTAATGAAAATGTTGGAAAGAGTTGGATCTAGTACTGACCACTGGGGTGCACTGTTAGTTACTGGCCTCCAGTTAGACTTTGTTGCACTGACCAGCATCCCCTGGGTCTGGCCATTCAGCCGGTTTTCAACCCACCTCAGTACGTACTTACAGAAGCTTTTGACATCTTGTACCAAGCTCAACTCCAGGTAGGTTTTGACTTCCCTAACCAAGTCTCTGCATGGTCAGGCTGTCTCCATAATCCTCTCATGTTACCTGTCCCTGCTTCCACCTTCAGTATGTTTTCTTTTTTGAGTTGTGCCAGGAGCTCCTTGCTCAACCACACAGGCCTCTTGGGATCTTTGCCTTACTTTCTGCATGCTGACATGGACTTGAGTGGAGGTGATCCTTGAATATTATGCAGGTTTCTTGGACCCCTCCTCTCTCCAGAGCCCTTTATTGGGGGACTTTTCCAAGCAGACCTCTGAATAAGCAACAGTCCATTCTCCTGAAGTCGAGGGCTCTGAAACTGCTTTTCACCCTGCTCCCTTTTCTCAGGATCTGAACTTCATGGTCGCAAAAACCAAGGCTCAGTTCGACCATCACCCCAGTTAGGCTGTTTTAATTTGTGTGTTTGAGCTTCAATGGAACACTTCCCATTGACTCTTTCACTTGTATCAAGAAGTTATCATTAATGCTGCTGGATTGCTTATGCCCTGCAACGTTGTCCCTCCAGGACGATATCAAGGTAGTTGAAGTCCCCATTAAGGATCGGGGTCTGCAAACATCAGGCTGCTTCTGGCTGTCCCTACAGGGCCTTATCTGCTTGTTGTTCCAGGTGAGGCAGCCCATAGTAGATGCCTACCACCAAGTCACCACTATCAGTCGGCTCTTTAACCCTTACCCCTAAACTCTCATCATTCAACCTCAGGCAGAGCTCCATGCACTCCAGTTACTCCCTCCTTGTCTTCCTGGCCAGCCCTTCCTAAAGGGTCTGTATCCCTCCACAGCAGCACTCAGTCCATTCACTGCATCTCTGGGATCCTGGTGAGACTCTACCCCTGCAGCTGCACGCAGATCTTCAATTCCTCATGTTTATGTCCCATGTTGTGTGCCCTGGTGTGCAGGCTCTTCAGAGAAATTTCCTCACTCCCATGCAGATGCTTAGGGTGACACCAGCTGAACCCTTTTTTATTCATGCTGTGTTCCTCGTGGTTCACATCATCCCAGGCACTTTGCTTGGCAGGCTCTCCATTGCTCCCTCAGAGCTGTGGTAACTCTCCCCCTCCCTCAGGGCTCCTGGTTTATAGCCCTCTTTACCAGGTCAGCCACCGTGCAGCAAAGATACGTGTGCAAAAATACCACTCTGATGTCAGGCTGATCTGCTTATTGTGAGGCTGACACTGAAGATTTTCTGCCAGAGGAACCTCTACTGTGAACCAGGAGAATCTGCCAAGCCGAGCAACTGTATTCATGGCTCTATGAATCCCTAAAATGTGAAGAGATCTGTAGGTGGCTTTCACTGCTTTATTCCTCCTTCCTCTTTGTGGAAGCAAATCTCTTCATGGAAAACAGACAAGAAGGAGTTAAGGTCTATTCCTATGGAACACATTAAGTTCAGAAATCCAAAAACACATGAAACTTTGAGGATATACATCCATATATGCAATATGTTATTCAGTAAACATGGTAAGAACTAGCTCAGTATTTAATTATGAGCTGTGGTTTAGGGATTTTTTCCCCTTCCTGATTTGAAATAGAAACAGAAAAAAAGTTAGTAAGCACAGCGAGTGAGATGAAAGTAATAAATGAAAGGAGGAAGTAGAAGACAATCCCATCCCATCACTGCCTATTGTCAACCGACTAATTTTTTGCATAAAGTGTAGTTGCTTTTAAAACCTTTTGTGCCTGAGGTGGAGGACAAGCAGCTGCCCTCAACTTTTACAAATAACATTTTACAAATTGTACCCATTAAAGATAGTTACTTCAATCTTTGCAGAATGAACCATTTACTTAATTAAAAAAAACCTGGCATGATAGTAACAAAAACTTGACTGGCTTTGCCAGTCAAAAAGTACATACACAATAGTCTTATACTTCTGTTTTGCCTGGCCAATTGAGTTAGCCTATTTGCCCACAGAGTACAAAATTTTTCAAAGTCATCCAATGAACAGTGATGACATTTCACGTTTGAGAGATATTATCACCTGGACTGAAACCTTCCTTCAAAAAACTGGTGCTCAGAAAAATTATGAAACAGCAGCAAGAGCAATCACTGCAGGGTCTGATAGAAGAAAGAGGAGATGACATCATATCCCTAGCTAGAGACACTGGAAAAAACAAATAAATTTCTAACAGAAATACAGCTACATCTTATTTTGTTTCAGTATTAAGGGTCTAAATGAACATCACCATTCAATTGTATTCTGGGCAAGAGCCCAAACTCATCTTTACAGCAGTTGATTTTGAAACATTACAGTCAATCACATCTTCTCAATTTGTTCTTGCAGGCTTTCCCTATCCTTCTGGTTTCCATTTCTTGTTTGGAAGCCTTGAGTCATTCACTCTGGCAACACGACCAACCTAAATCAGTTTTTTTCTCCGAATTATACTGAAATTGTGATCTTGCTTAGCTTGTTGTTTTCTTCCTCTGCCTTTCACATAATTTTCTCTTTAAGGACCTAATAAAGCTGATTGAAGGCATAAGCACAATATTCCCTTTCTTTTGTTGCTGTCAAACCCAAGGCATTTACCCACATTGTTTTATAACTGAAACAAAAAACTTCTTAGGTCCAATTCTGCTTTCATTACCTCTGCATTATCCCAAGTATAAATAAAAGACCTGACTTTCATGACCACATCAGTTACATGAAACAAATGCATAACTTTCAGATTTTACAAAATATTTTATTTAAACAAAGGGAAGGAATTTTGAAGACGTGATAGGTAAAAAGGTGGGTGCTGTTCAAAAAGAGGAAGAAAATATGTCTAAATATAATTAAATTTGCTTAAAATTTCATATATATCAGGAAAAAGGCACCTTTCATTTATTTTCATGCTATGTAGCATGTTGTGAATTTCTTACTAACAGAGAAAAAATAATTGGACACAGGTCAATATTACTTTGACATAACTATAGTGTGAAGTGATCTTTGTCTTGACCTAGTTGGATATGAAAAGATTTTAAATTCCCAGAATTTGCAGAAAAACAAGCAAGTGCTTAGTGAAGGCAGGCACAAATTAGTACCTACCGCCAAGAAGAAGGGACTTATATTTAGCCATTTATTTTGAGAGCTGCAAGCCACCAACCGGTTCACAAATGTGGTCCACCCTCAATGCCGGCATTTACAACCATTTGCTTCCCTGAGGAGCTACAGGGAAGGCTGAGTGCAATTCTGGGACAACTGGCACAGAGTTTGGCATACTTGAGAAGATATTAAAAGTTAGACACATTCACAGAAAATCAGGCTGGACACTCTGTTGCTCTCCAAAAAGCTTTTTTTCTTTCCTTGTGAAGTATGCTATGTATATTATCATACTGCAAATGTTAAATACACATCTCTACAGGAATCCCATACAAACCTATCAATGACACAGTTAGCTAAGCTGGCTTCTGAATTTCTATTCTACAACTATATTTCTTTATTTATTCTGTGTCTGCTATACAGATATCTGCCATTTTAGACACTGGCACTAAATACTAGGTCCGAATTTTCATAGCATATTTCACTTACTTTTTATGAAGCTTTCATTGCAACACCTTGGGAATTAAGGAAAAACATAAATATTTTTTGCAGCAAGTAAAACAGAATTATATGTTACCCTGTGCCTGTATTAACACTGTTACACTACTTGCTAATAGAAGACCAAGCCTGCAGCTATAGGAATACTAGAAGCAGACCAGTTAATGAAAGAAATCTGTCAAATAAGTTAGGACAACACACTGTATGAAAAGTGACTGGTTAAAAAGGAAGTGGCTGTAGGTGAAAGCTATTAAGATACTTCAGGAAAGTACTAACACTGGAGAAGCTGGCTCAGAAGCAATGAGACTGGCCAAGAAATGGATTAATAATCAGTCTCAATCCCCCTCACTTATTCAAAATGCCAGTCATCACTGTATTTACTGCATGTGGGTCAGATTATGAAGTTATTATGATCCATCATCCATGTGACTGTTATTCTTACTGAGAAATGAGTCTTCCACAAGTTTTAATCACGTCTCAATCTCTTGATCAAAACACTTGCTAATTTTTTGGCTTTCTATGCTGCACTCTGAATTTATATGAGTTACAGGATGCACCTAAACATGAATCCCTCAAGAAACTGAAAGACGAAACCTTTTCCTTCCTTGCTTGCGTCTGTGGCAGTAAAAAGTGAGAGTTAAAAAAGAAATATTTGTTAAAATTTCTTTCTATTCAAATGATGGTCTTTTATACTTTTTTATTTTTATATACTATTTAAATATTCCTCTATTTACATTTTTCTGCTTTTTGCTATATCCAAGAAACTAAGAAAAAATAATCTAGGAAGGTGAAGGTGGAGCCTTGCATTGTAACACACAACATAGCCTCAACAGTTTCCCATGGGTGGAAAAAGGACATCTTGTTCTGGATTTTTGTCCCTGAGGATGATTAGAAATTATTTATTTAAGTGGCACATTGTTACTGTGTACTGCTTGTCTAATAGATCAACGTGAACTAAATTATATTGGCTTTTTAAAAATGTAGATAGGCTCACACTTCTGCCCCTTACTCCGCAAGTGCTGAGGGCCTGTGAAGCTGGGCTGGCACTGCTTCCCGGGAGTAATGGGGCTGCCTGGGGAGCGTGGTGGGACCTGGCAGGCAGCAAGGCAGGACCTTGCCAGCTGCAGCACCTCTGCTGCTTCCCTGCAGCAGCACCTCTGCTGCTCGCCTCCTGCAGCACCCCTGCTGCTCCCCTGCTGCCAGCCCGGCAAAGCGTTTGCTCTGCAGGGCTCCCGCCAGCACTGCCTCTGCCTTCCGAGCACTTTCCTTCTGGTCTGGTCCCAACACCAATGAATGAAGCACCAGTTTGGCCCATGCTCCTGAGAAGCCTTAAGCTGGTCTGTTTGATGCATTTCCTGTTGAAATCAGTGCAAATGGCAGCGTTATTATCACTGGCAGCTGGTTTAGGCTCCTACAAAATTACCTGCATGTAATCACTAGCTGGGCTGTAGAATTGGTCTACATGTCTCATTTCTTACAACTGACAGCATTTCTTCCCCCAAAGACTTTCCCTCTAGCTGCCCCTTTGTTTGCAAGAGGAACAAGCTGCAGACATGCCAAAACAGCTTTGCCTAGAGCTTCTGAAACAGAAAAATTCTTCATTGCATTTTGAATTGTCAGGATTGGCAGAATGTTTCATTTGTTCAGAAGGAGTTTTAGTTGTTCAAACACTAGAAGAGAATTTATGGGTTATTTTCTCCTTTTGCCAACAGTACTGCCGTAACTGGTATGACAGGAAGCAGTCACTGTTTTAAAGTAGCTTCACACTTATGTCTATTGAAGCTAAGGAATGCAAGAGAATGATTTTTAGTTTTGATACCAGAGGGGAAAAAATAGATGTTTTGGGAGATGTGCTTAGAAATCTTTATCTGACAATAAAAAATGGAAGTCACAGAGAGGATAATTAGATGTGTTTTCTGGAAAAGACTGACAGCATTTCACTGTGTTAAAATGATGCTGTGATTCATTAAATGAAAAGTCATGAGATGAGCAAGATACCTGTGCTTGCCCTGGGAATGTGTTCTACTTAAATTGGTTGTGACTTCATAAAAATACAACATTAAGTTGTTTTAATTCCATCAGAAAAAATGTGGCTCAGGAAGGAAATTTTTGATTGCAAGTTAATGTTAGCCTTCACTGGAATAAGTTATACTCTTCAATATCCACATGCATAATCCTTAGGGAGTTATATGACGCCATGTATTCTTTCCCATCTGCTAGTTAAATATGAGATTCAAGAGGCTTTCAGTGTCATTATACAGATTAGTGACTCTCCCAGAGGAATCTAGGTTCACGATACAGTGAATAACTCACAATGAGATTCTGAAGACCAACATTCAGAGATCATTTTGTGTTTGTATGAGTTTTGCACCTGCAATTATTTGTGCTCATAATTTAGGTTACTTAGATTAACTTACAGATGCAATCAGAGATGTAGATACTTAAACTGAACAGAACTGCAGGCAACCATAACTGCAGGTGCAAAATTTTGTCTGCAAGTATTTGAATTCATAAACATCCAACTCCCAAAGTCTAAAGTAAAACTAGGCCAGTAGTAGTTTTATATAGTATATTTAACAAACTAAAAAATAATGCATCATTTTCCCAATCATCAAACAAGCTCACAACTACTCTTTTTAGCATTAAAAAGAATAGGGCATCATTAAACACAATAATGAACTAAACAATTTGGTTTCATCTTTTAACATCTTGACCTTTGGGGTGTTTTTCTTACTCCCTTTACAGTACCTGTAGCAGGAAAATAAGGGAAGGTCCCTGATTTTGTACGAGCAATACTGTTGCACAATTAGAAAGCAAAAGTGCTATATGCACTGAGATCAAAGTGTGCAGAATTTGTAGCACTATTCAGGCAGTGAACGGCACCATGAACATATACACATACTGCCACTTGAATTTTCACCTAGCAGGAAGTTGTGGGATCTAGACATACGACAGGAGTGAAAGGCATTACTACACAGATGTGTGAGGAAGCTCGTATGAATGGCAACTACCTGCCTAAAGACAGACAAATATTTGTGTTTGTCATCAAATATGGATGCCTTTATGTGAAAGTTATCATAAAAGTTTTAAGTACTTGGGAGCAAGAGAATAATTCCCTGAAAAGCACAGATTTCCTACAGTTACAGCTACTGTCCCCAGGTCCAGAGGCAGTGTCACAGATCTTTTCCATCCTCTTTTCAGGGCCATTGTGCAGTGTGATACAGTGTGGGCAAAGGTGTGAAACCCAGCTCCAGCCCCTTCTTCCAGGCAGCTCATCCCAGCCCAGCTTACACTGCATAAGAAAACTCTGTCATCTGGAGATCTACATTACACACTGACAGTCATGGATGCAGGAGCAATGCCCAAAAGGATGCCTCCTACTCATCATCTACCTAAAACGTCCTAAAAGTAGCATATGTGTTAATACATTTTCCTCAGTGTTACTCTCACTAAGAACAAAAAGAGTTAACAGTTAATACAAACAATTTTTTTAAAAAAAATTTTTAAAGGTCTGTTTTCAGTCAATATGCAGCAATGTTTCCAAACAGATTCTACCTTCAGTACTATGATAGTCCCACACTATGATGACATTTTGCTTGTCCTTCTTGCGCAATTTACAACATAAAGCACTATGATGTCATGTGATTACTTTGTAAGGCGACTAACCTTGACTCTGAGTTTCTCTAAGACAAAAAGGACAAGGAAGGTAAGGTTAAATGACTGAGAAATTAAGATTTATCAAAGTATTAAAAAAAATTTTGACTGTTAAACTATTAGAAACAGATTTTTCAAGGATTTGAATCAGGGATATACCTTTATGATGAAAATCCTGCTACAAGTTTGTGATGCAGAGTTACGTAAATAATTTTTGAGAGCAAATCAACAGGCAAGGCAGATGTGCAAAGAACAGTGTAGAAGTTGCTGTCCTAAATATTATTAATTGCTAATTATCCAGATTGTTATTATTACCGCTTTTCATTGTTCAGTGATCTACTCTTGTTTTACACAGTCTTGTCTTACCTGCCAACAGTCTCCTCATCTGCACAGACATCTGTAAAGAAACCTGACAGAGTTTTCCTTAAAAAGTAATGGAGTCTGCTTCTTGGTGATGTGGCAAGATTGTACTGGATTATTTATTTTTTAAAAAAGCTTGCAATGTGTTCTTTGAGCAGCAGACCTGCCTCAGCAGGTTTAACCTGAATATCTCTTTTGAAATGTTTTCTTTTTCTCAATATATTCTTCTGATCCAGCACTCTTCACAACTTGAATTCTTCTGCAGAAAAGAAATTTTGCCACTTGGGCATTGAATAAACAAAACAAATGAACCCTCCCTCCTAAGTTACTTTTAAAAGCATAAAAGGTATTTTACTTTGAAAAGATGAACAAATCATTTCATATAGCAATTCAAGTAAATACAACATGTGCTGTTTTACAGTCTACAGGGTGATTTTTTGGTATCAAAACTTTCTGCATCTTATGAATTAAAATAAAAGTACCTTTATAATCACCAACATGTCAAAAAGAAAGTAATTTTTGACCAAATTTGCTTTTCTTCTAGATCTCTAATTTTCTCTGAGTTTCCAGAAGAGAATCTTTGCTCCTTTGTAACTCACAAACATGCCATGAGGCTTGCATGGTAACCAGCTCTGTGCTGGATCTAGAATTCAGACAGATTAGCCAGAGATTACCATTACACCTCTACCAACAGCATTGTTTGCCATGATCTCACATCTGAGTGCCACTGCAATTTGCAACCATACTACCTCCATCTTCACCATCATCAGACAGCATTACAAAGTTGATATAAACAGCACTATACACGACTCAGTGATTGCCTGGTATTCTACTGAGTTGATGTAGAGACATGTGAAAACCTTACCTATGGACTGTTCAGCCAGCAAGGACATAAGAACACATCTATGTTTTCTTAACTAGACTAACAGGCTGCTTCCTTGCAAACAACTGTGGAAGACAAGAAAGTCTGTGCTACAAGCAGATGAGGGTGGGCAGAGAGCTTCAAATGCAATGATTTGGACTGTAATTGTAGCAGGTCTTGAAGGAACACATGGTAAAGTCATTTGGAGTGCCGGGCATCCACAGGCAATGCTCCAAAAAAAAAGCATCCAGCTTGATCAGCATTGATGCACAACACAGTAGGTTCTTTTATGGGTTCTGTTTTGCTATAAGGTAAAAATGCTGAAAAGTCCATGAGGGTCAGTGAACTTATAATAAAATGTGTGTCTATAGTTCAAGAACTCCAGTTTATTATTTTGTACTGAAACTGTGTAAAATTGGCAATACAGCAAAAAACGCTGCAAAACTCAGCAGTATTGTCAACAGCCTTGAATTCTCCTTTTGGGTTACAAAAATTCTGAGGAGGATATCACCTGAGGCCAGCTGAAGATCATCTAAAAAGCTGCATAAATAAAAAATTGGAGAACTCATAAATTGCTAAGCAGTAGTTTTCCTGAAAGCTGTAGATTATCTTAACTTTTATTCTGTCATGATGCATTGGTTGGTTTATGATGAGCTTTTCCTCCAGGAAAGAACATACGTTTTAGTAAACAAATTTTTACCCTTTCTCATGTGATAGTGAGTAACAGAGCTATGGACAGTTCTCCAGTGATTCACCTCTTACTGAAGTCAGAGTAGCCCTCTTTATATTAATAGCATTTATACCACATATTTTGCAAAGATGTTTTAAGAGACTTTGGAGAACAAAATTACCCCTTTGCTTTCAAAGACTATGCATTCCTTAATTTTTTCTCTAAGCATCCAAGACCTTTCTGTACCTGTGGTTCTCCCTTTATATTTTTCTGCTTTTCTATCTATGAAGGCTATAACCCCAGTTCCAAGTTAAAAATCTTGTTACCATTTGTTTTCCAGAGACAGAACAGAGCAGGGTAGTGCTATATTCAGGGTTTAAGCAAAAACAGTGAATCTAACTTATGAATACTGATATATGTCTTTTGCCCTGTACAGATCTATACTACTAACAAACATAACCAACCTTTCATGAATTAATGAATTCATTTTGATTCAGGGTTTGTAACAGAATTTTTTTTTTGTTTAGAGACACTTAAAAATGGTTGAAGTATGTTCCGATAATGAACGTCTAAAACTTACACTTGGTGATACAAAAAATCATAAATAATCAATAGAGTGGAAAGAGAAATGCAATGCTTTCCATTGTCTCCAGGGGCTGCCCTACATGGATCCCTTAGAAACCACAAAAGCAGTGCCTCATAATGAGTGCTTGCACTTTGTAGGAGAAGTACATTTACCATGCACACAGACATAACGAGGCAGTGCATGGAGCCCTGGTATACTGCAGCTCGAGCCTGCTACCATTTGAGCTAAAGCAGAACTACATTAGCTGGCACCAGTAGCAGTTCATTTATCCTGGCTGCAGGCAAGCTGTCATAAGGCAGCAGCACAGCACACACAGCCACATCACTTTTCAAGCAAAATGAGTAGAGAAAGGAGCTAAGGAGAAAAATACAACCTTGTATTAAGTTTAATGTATATATCTGCCTAATTAATTCATTTTTCAAAGTTATTTAAGCCGCTGGGAATGCAGCTCTCCTATGAGACATTATATTCAAGTGGCACAATATCACAGCAAGTCAAGCACATAGAATCATCTTAGAGATGACAAATAATAAAGTAGTTCTTTAGATTTTCAGCTTATTCACTCTGTATTTGTTTGTGATGATGTGGGGGAAAAAAAACAGCTTTGGATCTCATTTTTAACCATTTTACTGGACATCTGGTGTTTGCTTCTTAAAGTTTCACTATTACCAGGGTCACTGTAATTCTATAGCACATCTGGGCTAAATTCCCTGGCAGTTTTTAGTGAATTCTGTGGCAGTGGAAACATCTGTTACTGTGCACAGTTCCACACACAGAGAATTGTGTGGAGCTGCAAAATTTTCTTGGACATTTTGCATTTTGGTGTCCAGGAAATTACCCGCTGGTAATGGATGATCTTTTAGTTGGTTTGGTTTTTTTTTTAATATTCTGTGGGATATGTCCAAATCAAGTAAAACCACATAGATTCTAATCACTAACATTTTATTTTCATCAGTTATTAAAGAAAACAGTGGTGCCTCAGTCTTCATGTTTTCAGAAATACACAGAGTCTTTGGAAACATTTTCTTGGAAGTGGGTGAACTGATGCAATGTGAAACTGGCCTAGTCAACAAAAATGTTGAGGATGGCAAACAAAGTCTAGGCCTGAAGAGTTGAAGAGAAGTTTAGCAAAACTGTCTTGCAACAAAGGACCAGGCACAGTATAGCATTAATTCTTATCTTTTAATGTAAAAATGGAGATTAAAAAAGTGGAGCAGTATCATACATCTGCCATTTGTGCACAATCAGCTTTTGTGTTAAAAATCTTTTAACATTTAGTTATAGTATAATCTAAGTTTCAGTTATTCTTTTTAAAAAGATAGAATAAAAATATTACCTGTTACAGTGAAAGGTCTGTGAGAATGAATGTTCTGGAAGAAATAGTTTCTTACTCCCCAGATCCTGAAATACTTGTGCCAACTGGTTAGGATAAAATCAGTATGTTACAATCACCTGGACTTGATCCAAAACTTTGCTTGCAAAACAACAAAAATCCCAATCAACCAACCAAAAAAGAAAATCCTAACAACAGATTTCTTTCCAGTAGTGTAACACATCACTGATTAAATCACCAGAGGAGTAAAGTCTATTTGTTCTGTTACTTGCTGAGTGACTGAGCAGTTCATGTCGTATGTGCTTGGACTGGCAAAGTAAAATATCACCCATATCTCAGACTAATTCCTAATCTGAATTAAATGCTGAATTCTTAAGAAGTGTAGTAAAAATATGGAAGGAAGGAAGGAAGGAAGGAAGGAAGGAAGGAAGGAAGGAAGGAACGAAGGAAGGAAGGAAGGAAGGAAGGAAGGAAGGAAGGAAGGAAGGAAGGAAGGAAGGAAGGAAGGAAGGAAGGAAGGAAGGAAGGAAGGAAGGAAGGAAGGAAGGAAGGAAGGAAGGAAGGAAGGAAGGAAGGAAGGAAGGAAGGAAGGAAGGAAGGGAGGGAGGGAGGGAGGGAGGGAGTGGGGAGATGACAGGACAAGAACAGAATTAGCTAAAATGTTATACCTGTAACCTGTGATAGATGTGTAATGAGCCTTTATGGTTTGGAGTTCTTTTCAGGGTGACTGAAGGTATACTCAATAGGGATAAAACCCCCTTTCACTTTGCTGTGTTTGTTCTCATACAGATTAAACACAATATTGGTCTTGAAGACAGGGAATATGAGCAGCAGTCTAGGTGGAATGCAGAGAAGAGCCAGAGAGAGCCAGAGATGATGCCTGGAACAGGAAACCTGTGATATACCTTACCAGTCTGAGGCAGAAATTCCTTCCTTCCTTCCCCCAAACAGTAAATAGGTAACATTCTGAGCCTCCAACAATAAGCCAATCCCCCTCTCCCCAAATGGATTTCCTTTTTATGTCAAAAGACTAATCCATGCTATCACATCTTCATCTGTATCCAATCATGCTTAAAAGGAAGGAAAAAAAACCCTCTCTACCATGCTTCTAGTCAATTGTGCATTAAGAAAAAATAATCCCTCTTGATCCCTGACAGTGACTTGCTGAAGCTCTGAAGCATGATGTAAGTACAGTCATTACTCTAATGTCCAAGTGTTATGGTAGGTTCAGGCCAGTGCAAGATTTCCTGTTCTCAAAGCTTAAAACACGACAGGGGATGAGTTATGAGACTAGACTGCAAACTCAGAAGGGACCCCTTAGGACACATAACTTACTCATACAAATTTTCACCTAGAAACTACATTAAATAATATTTGTTAAGTAATGGCCCTCCAGCAAAGTCCTCCAGATGATTGTTGCAGTGTTTTTCTGCATTCAGAGAAAGCTGTGTTTGAAGGTTGCACTTGTTTAACATCAGAATCCAGGTACTGGGCGTGGTGAGCAAAGCTGAAAATCCATGAGTTTCTAGGTGCCAGAAAACCTTTTCTATAGGTGAAAAATATATCTATCCACAGCATATCAATCAAGTAATTTTCAATATACTTTTTCACAACCAGAAAAACTTAGCCCCTCAATTTTTATGACACAAGACTTATCTTCTTGCCAGTTGGGTTTTGTGGACCTCTCAAACTTCTTCATATTTCCTCAATATTTTCTCTAATATGTTGTTTTAATTCAGTATTTTATCAGTTGTGTTACCGAAGTTATATAGAGGGGCAAAATTCTGTACTTCCTTACTATGCCTTGGTTGTGTGTGCTTTAGGATTGTATGATCCTTTTTGCCATGGTACAGTTCTATGAGCTCACGTTATGCAACTATCTTTAACAATTAATTTTTTCACCTAAGGCAATGTTGTCTGCATTGTTGATATAGCAAGTATAATCTCAATTTTTATATCCCATCAATTTACTCTGCATTTGACCATATGAAAATGCCTTTAGTTGAACACTGACCATGAAATTTGGTGTAATTCTGAGTCAATAATCTGTTCTCACTTACTGCCCCACCAGTTTTTGTGTCTATTGAAACAATTACCAACTTCATTAAGTGTTCACAGGGAATAAAACACAATAATGATTCTAAAGGGATAGGCCTGGAATGAATTATACATTCAACTCTAGAGATAATGATGGCTTTGAAGCATTCCCAAACCAAGCTTGAGAAAAACAGAGACTTTAACTGATAATATTTTGGTATACATATTTAAATCGTGTGAAAGTATTAGCTTCACTTCAGGGATATTCTGAATTCTTTCATCTGCCTGGCAGGCAGAAAATTTACCCTATTGCCAGAAAAGTCACCCCAGAAAGATAACTGGACCATGATAACACAAATTCAATTTAGCTCATTTGAAGCTTCATTTGGTAATTGGTTTGCTGAGTGAAACAGACATTTTCTAGAAATTATTTATATAATCAGTATTGAATATTATAGCACTAAAATCATAGAAGGTGAAGCCTTCTTGTCCTATTTATGTTATCTAGATAAATTATTTTCTAGGTGTTGTAAATGAATAATGCTAACAATGATGGGAGAATATTTGTACTCATAAAGGACAATTATTTATTGCATATCTCAGGAGATTTTATGATAACTATTTTCTTTCCATTCAGCAGTAACATGTACCACTTTTCTTCCTTACATGAAAAAGGACTTCCTAGTTGTGATGACAGAAAATGGCTTATGAAAATACCAAAGACCTAATATCACATGGCCAGTCAGTTTTCAATTTAGCAATCACGCAGGTAGTGAAAATAGCTTGTGAAATTAAAGTCAAAGTTGTAAACTACAGCCTTACTGATAAAAGACTTAGCAATTCTCTGCCATCTTTTAAATAAACCATGTTATCTAGTTTGTGTTGTTTTTCTTAATTTTGCACTCCACTTTATGCTGTAGTCACAGACACAGTGAGACGTTTTGGTGTCCAGGGAGTATGTCCAAACCCTGGGCACTGCCCCCACCAGCCCTCCAGCCAGATGCCCTTGCCTTTTGAGTTCTCTGCTCTGTCTTACCAGGTGGCAGCTACAGCAACTGAAATTTACCATATTTACCTCCAACAGTTTTGGCTATTCTTGAATTCTTGTTTCATACACATTTGAGACAAGCCAGCACTGCTGTGAAAGAAAAAATAATCCTATTTCCCTAATTTTCCTTTCCCAGTTGCTGTCCTGCCTCCACAATAGCCTGTCCATTCTGCTGGCAAAAGACCTGTGTGTGACATGATGACTGAGCCATGGGAAACCTTTCTGGATTACCAACACAATTCTTTTTAAGTGGCCAAGTTAATATTAACCCAATCATTTCTCCAACATCCAAGACTCCTGACCAGGTTGCAGAAGGGCATGTGCTGGCACAAAGGAGAGTGTGGCACAAAAACAGGAACACATTACTCTGAGCACACAGCATACACCACTTCTTCTGGTGGCTTAAAGCATCCATGAACCATGGCTTTGGTTAGACAGAAATCAGGATGTAGTCTGTTATGTTTTCCTCTTTGAGTTTGGATGTATGGTTCACATCTTGCTGTGTATTATACTCCCCCAGCTGCGCTACAATAATGGCATTTCTACCCTCTCATCAGGCAGTAATTTTGAATTAAAGTGCCTCTTCTAGGGATGGCTTCTAAAGTACAACACATACCACCTCGTGAATATGGTAACTGATATGTCGACATTCCAGAGTGCTAAATAGGTGAGGATGTTGGCTTTCAGGAACAATCCCTTGCCAGATAATACTTCATTATCTGACAGACCATCTGGTTTCCAGTCCATCAATGCTATATTACTACAGTCAGCTCTCTATGCTTGATTATTGCCCAACATTTGTATTACTTTGTAAATAACAGAACTCAAAAAAAGAAAAAGAATCTTCCACAGACTGAGCAAGACAAATCACCACTTGCTTATGTACTTGTCATTGTCATTTTTGGATGATGGCCAAACAGTGGATTTTTGTCCATGTGACTCGTGAATTCAGAGTACAGCATACCCCATTGTTATCATGAGAAAGATCACCAACTTTTAATTGCACAATATATATAAACACAGCTGGCCTTGTGACTCATTTTGTAATGCAACATGTTACTCCCTAAAATTCTGTTTCAGGTGTGACCTCAGGACTCTTTCTATACCAGTTGTTGTAGTCTATGAGATTAACAGTGATATACTCCTAGATTACCAGGAATATTTGAAGAATTCTTTTTCCTTGGATTTTAGAAGGAACATGAATGAAAGGCTGTATCTGTTGGATATCCTTTTTGTGTCTGTTCAGAGCACCCTGTCTTAAGAATGATTAATTAGAAGAATGTGCAGTTTATAATTCCATAAGCAATGATAACTGATCTCTTTACAATAGGCATTTCTTCAGTAGGAGGAATGTCACCATGGCAACACAATGACATTACAGAACAAGATCAGGAAGAACAATATTAGTTGCACTATTAAGCAAGTATATATTTAATTATGAATAAAAATAGTGCTTTTGTGTAGTTAATAATGTAATGAAAGTTTTTATAAATATTGTATTGGCTTTTAAGTGAGGCTGGTCCTCAGTCCTCATTTGTTACCAGCTCCCAGAATTTCACTTTTTTGCATAACTCTCCTTTTCACAGGAATCAGCAATCTCCTTTTTTTAAATTTTTTTTTCCCCCAATAGTCTTAAGTAAAAATTCCAGTTATCCCTCTGTAACTGCTATTGTCATCCCTGCCAACACATGGTCTAAGTACTAATACCTGGTTCAAAATCTAGATGCCTAATGAAACTCTATGACTAAATAAAAAAAACTCAGAACAAAAACTTTTTGGAAAAAATTGTGATTAGCTCCCAGGGAAAAATCCATAAATAAACAATTAAAGAAGTGTCTAATGTTTTAAATATTTTTTCACCATAAATTGGATAGTTTTACAGTGAGCACTCTAGCCACTCATGATCACACTCTTACTGGAAATGTCTGAGGTCCTTTTCCCAATAATGAAACACAAATATAAGTATAAGCAAGTTAGAGTGGTTAGACCAGGCTTCCTCCCAGCGACGTTGGTGTTAGATAGAGAAGAGAGAACTAAGTCTCATTCAGGATGCTGTGCAATCCCAGGCACCTGATGTGTTGCTGTGCTGGATGAGAAACAGGTTGATGAAACTCCACAGGCTCAAGCCAATGGAGCCAATTCCCACAAGCAGGGGAGAACTGGGTTTCACAAGCAGAGATGGTGTGGCAAAGAACACACTTCCCAGCATGGGGTACCTCACGACTCAGACACAGCCTGCAGTGCAGCCACTTGACTGCAGCTACAGAAGCTTTAACATCCCACCTCTTATTGCCTTTAAAATGGTGGTTAGACCACACTCCAGCAAGTGGGACCTACTGGTCTGGATTTCCTCTATGTTCAGAGGGAGTAAGAACCTTGAGCTCCATGTCAAGCCCTTTAAGCCATTGTATAAAGGAGAATATATTTCAGAGGCTATTATTTCTAAAAAAACAAGGCAGCAGATACAACTGTACTTTATGAGGAGCCCAACCATATGAGTGTGTTTTAAGCATGATCTGGAAATACTTAGAAGTTGATTGATTGAGCCTACCAGTTGTCTTCACCTGGCAACTGCACGACCTTTCTTACAATAAGAGCTTTAGGCTTAGGTGATAATATTGTTATCTGGACATGGTTTGTTTTTTTTTTTTTGTCTCATCAGTATCAAATCCAAGTCTTCTGGTATAGTCCAAAAAGAGCAGTTTAATATGTGTTAATTCTGTTTTTCTCAACTGAAAGAATAATCACAATTTAGAAAAATAGTAGCTTATAGGTGTTCATGGAACCATGCATTGGATTTTAGAGCACTAGAACTATTGGTATGGATATTCTTGTTCAACTGAAATGTTTTTATGCAGGACTGGTTTTATAATCAGCTTTATTTATAAGCAGTTCATACCATAGCTTTACAGTAGCTGTTCTTTCATTTTCCCAGTCATGGTGCCTTGCCCACACTTTAGGTGGAACACGTTGCCCATTGTCCCAGGGTCTGTTCTGGCAGGACTTTCTGGAGATCTGTGGACACACATGGTGGTGCTCTGACCACATTTTGCTCCCTGCAGCACTCTGGCCAGTTTTATCTTTAAGTGTCCTCTGCGTAGGATGATGATCGCTCCAGGCTGCTAAGCAAGCTTTGTGGTTGGCTCTGAGGACAAAGCAGATTTTGTCCCACATTTTTAGGGTTATACCAAGTTCTGCTAAACACAAATAGGTGCTTAGTTTGGTTTCTTTTTGATGAAATACTGTCAAGCAACATATGAAGTCAGTAGCAAACCCTGAGGGCTAACAGAATTCTTAGTTCAGCTGTTTTTCAGTGATGGGCAAGCAGTGTCATTTAGATGTTTCTGTTATAGTTGCACATATATAAGCACCTTTTAATTAACTTCTTCCTGTGAGAGAATTTCTATTCACAGGTGTTTATAAAGTGGTCTCATATGAATCACAGAAGCAGAAGCTTTGGTCATGCATCAGTTAAGGTAGGAAATGTAGACATCCAAGGCTAGCTGAAATGCTATCAGGCATCTTCACATTTCACCATTGCTATCTGGAACATTTTCTATGACAATGAAAACTCTATCTAGATTTCACAAATGAAAATAATTGCAAATTAAAAAAAAATAAGAAAAATAGAATAATAGATAGTTACAAAACCATATCTTATAGGTACTTTCTACAGTCTTCTCTGAATTCAAATTTCATACAATTTCCACATAGACTTGTAGAAATGCCAGTTAGACATCTGGTGCCACAAAGCATATGATTTCCATGACAGAATTACAGGTGTCTAAATTTTGCTTCTCTTGCTGAATATCTTAACACTTAGGGCAACTGTAAAATTAAGAAGTGTGTAATTTAATATGTTGTCTTAAACACAGGCCTAGGTAATATGCCAGAAAAACCTTAGAAAGGTAGTGCAGAAGAACTTGGTAAACAATCCGTAAATTTGTAGGTCACTAATGAATGTGCAAAAGGTGAGCTGTTTATATAGAGCCTAGGGCACTGTAGACTATATATAATGATCACCCAGCAGGACAGAAGCAAATTTACATGCTCTGCTTTGGAAGGCAATGTGAGCTTCATTTTGAATGAAATTACTTACCTAGCACAGAAGGAATCAAAGAAGGTTCTGAGGAGCAGGCAAGCAGCATCAGGTTGTACTGCTCAAAGATCCTGGATTTACGTTTCTGTTTTTGTTTTTGTTTTTGTTTTTGTTTTTGTTTTGTTTGTTTGTTTTACAATAGAGTTTTTGAGCATTTGTATAGCCTAAGCAATAAGAACCAGGATCTGCACACTTTGGTTTGCATTCAAATTTGCTCTCTATTGAAAACCAAATGCTATTGCTTACATAAAGCAACAGGAATATATTTGCATCATCTTTTGGTACAGAATTCTTTCCTTCTCTTTTTGCTCCTCTTTCTACCACAGTTCCCCAGACCCCTTCTCTATCAAATAACCCCCAAGAATGCATTTCATTTAGAAAGTCTCTCAGCATTAACACAGCAAGCTATACAAGTTTCAGTGCGTTTCTACTACTGACCCTTCTCTTCCTACATCTTTTTTTGTACACGTATGCTTGTTTTCCTTTTTATATCTGATTTAGGTCATCTCACTGGAAGCACAAAGGAGGGGACTAACATTTACAAAGCAATGGGAAAGAATAAATTTTTGTATAATACTGCCACTAGCTAGAGTATGAAAACGAGGTCTGTATAGCAATTACAGGTTGAACTTGAGGGGATCAATTTTAAGGTAAAAATAAGAATAAACATTTAAGCATTTAACATACTGCCATATACCTTATAGTAAGATGACAGTTTCTCTCCCAGGAGCAGGATATCTATTAGATCATTTGAAATTGCAGTTGCTATAGCAAATATTCTAGCTAGAAACTAAACTAGGTAGATCTTTTAAGGATGTGGGTAGAAGCAATATTTTAGTACCCCCTACACAGCTTAAAACTGTTATACACACAAGGCTGGTATCCACACAAGGGCAATGCTTGTATGGCTTACACCTTAAAACTGTGCCTTACTTTTCATATGTATACCTATATTCCTATATTCTGAAATATAAAAAGGAAATTCATCATCTTTATGCCATCAGAAATTATTTTAATGAATTAGAAATTGTTTGGGTACTATCTGAACTTCCCTAAAAATTTGCAAAAAGCATGAAACACAATTCAGACTTTGGCCACAGACAGATTCTATTGTCCCTGATAACTTTTTAACTCTATCTTCATTCAGTGTAGCTTCTGAATGAAGCTACAAGCAAAATAAGCATAAATCAGAGCACAAACTTCAAAACGTGGTGTAGGAATTACTGGGATCTGTGAGAAATACTGTATGAATTTTTGAACCCTTCAATTTAATTTCTGATTAGCTCATGAGTAATCTGTCAAGATCACTGTGGTCAACTCTCTTTATGCCTCCACATTTAATCCAAACATTTGCACAGAAAATCAACATTAAGACATAGGTAACGTAAGAGTTCCTCTAAAGTAACTGTTTATGTGTAAACTTGTGTGAAGTAAGGAAGGAGGAGCTGTAGTTTAATGGCAAGCCTGGGTTGTGTTCCTTAAAAGAGAAAGAAAATGGAAGGCTTGATATAAAGGCTTTAGCCAACAGAATAGTTTCCCCTGACTTCAGAAGGATGCGAATCAGGCTCCTAAAGTAGCAAGTCATTTAGTACTGACTGCTGAATTTATAGCACTTATTTTCTTTGAGCATAACAGCGTCCATTCATCACACTGCAGTAACAAAGCTGTAACCTGATCTATGACAAATATTACAAGCCTAATGGCTGATGTCCATTACTGACGAGACCTGCTCACCATTTAGAAAAGATTGGCACTGAAGGATTACTGAGCAAACATAGCACCTGAAAAAACTTGCATGCAGGAGTCTGTCATCAGGTGTGCGATCGAGGGCATTATCTGGGAACACTGGCTCTTATCTTCGGTTGGAAACTGCTGGAATTGCCAACAATTCTCAACAAAGAGCTTCCGTCATGGAAGGCTGATACACCGAGCCAGTCTGGTGGTGGTTTACCTTCCCAAGGCTTCATTCCTTTTTATGGATCACCTGAGACCAAGCAGCACACCAGTCTTTAATAGCTTAAATAGCAGGACAACCTAGCAAACTGATGACAATCAAGGGAAAACCAATCCTTTTTGGTAGAAAGACAAAATTCCAAGCATTCCCCCACAGTAACTTAGAAAGACCTACTTTAAAAACTGCATTTTCCCAAACAGGATGCTGAGAAAACCTTCTTGCCACTGATTCTTAGCATTTTGCAACTCTCCCTGTATTAGACTGCTCACCAGCCAAGTTTTCACCTTTTAAACCAATACAATTGTTCTCAGGAACATATTAAATTGATTTTCACCCTTTTTCTTTGTGTAATCCTAGATAAAATTAAAATTGTAAAATTTTGAAGAAAGTCAAAGAAAATCGTTGTTTGTACAAAAATGAACTGTTATTTTTCTTGTTGTTATATTACAGCTATGAAAGTTATTAATTACTTGCAACTATTAACATGAGTGGTCAGAGACATTTTATTTTTCCCAAAATTGTGACAACATTTTTAATTTGCACAGGAGTTTTTAAAATGTACCAGAAAGTTTTGGCTTGCCCTTTTAATACTTCTTAAAGAAAACCTAAGTTAATTTGATGTTTAAATTAAATTACCCATTTATTAATAAAATATTAAAAAAAATGAGATGAAATACTTTAATATGCTGTGACCCAATAAGTATACGAAAATCCAAATATTATGCAAGTATACCATTTTGCATTTTCAAACACAGATACATATATGTGAGAATATTTTAAAACAAAATCTGAAATGCTAACTAGCTAGCACTTTTTCCACAAAATTTAGGCCAGATTTAGTCTTCTAAATCACAGTGGCAATCAAAAGAATAAATACTACCTATATATTAAATGGTAAATCAGACAAAATAGATAATATTTCCAATAAAAGTGGTGCAGAAGATCAGCTCTTAAAATATCTAAGACGTTTTTGATGAAGTATTTTGTACAGAAAAATAGTTGAATAAGCACGTAAATGGAATATATAATTTGTTGCAAGAAGGGTTTTACAAATTAAAGAAGGTACATTTATCAAAATTAATTTCTTAAGTCAGGATATAAAGTTAGTTTATGTGGGATTAAAATTATGAAAAAATTAGTTTCATTAAGAAATATTTTAATGGTAAGTGTCCTGAGCCCCTACCAAGATTAGGAGGCAGCAGGATTGTAGAAGCATTTATCCTAGCCATAGAGTTTAACTCCTACGGAGAACAGTGAAGAGATGTACTGGGTTTGGCTACCTAATTCCTGCGCTGCAGAGGTGTTTATTTACTATGGAAAAATTCCATTTTTCAGAATGAAATAAACCCTAAAATATCATTCTATATTTGAGACACTCAGTGAATGATAGTTAGCTACAAAACAGCGTGTATGCAAGTTCAGGCAGAGCTAAGATACACAAAAATAGACAAACACTGAAGGCAAGCTATATAACAAAAGCATCAGAATTGATCTTGTACTCGTAACTGGAGCCAGTGCTTCAGTCAGAATTACTGCCCCATATGATGCATGAAAACTTCAGAAATTTCCTATGAAGTGCCTGTTGGCTCAGTGTGAAAGCAGCTCTCTGCACTGGATAGACAGAACGCAATGGTGCAGTTTATCTGTGCTTAATGCAGACATTCCTGTGAGGAGATGCAGTGTGTTAGACACACACTACACTTGATGTAGACAGTTCTGGAATTAAATAAAGCTATTTTTATTTCCTTAAAGCTAGTATTGATATTTATGGGGTAAAAAAACACAGCATGCTGTAAGTTGCATAAGCAAAGACCATGAAAACTAAAAAAACCCCAATCTCATATGTATTTAGAATTTTATTTTCTTTGAAGAGGCCAATAACATCACAAGCAAAATAAACTATTTATTTTTCACAGTTCAGTTCTCCGAGTCACACGAAATGCTACATGCCCTGAACTATGAGTTAGCATTATACAGAAACACAGTCTTCTAAAATATTTCCATACTCCATGCTAATTCCATGGACATTTTATCTTGTTTTATTTAAGATCCATTTAATGGAAAATCTATGTAACTGTCAAATATTTGTAGATATTTACTTTGCCTTTTTATTTTGATTTGGCACACTGTTTTAGAGAAATATTTTCTCCTCCATGGTCAAGCATGGATATTCTCAACATCTGGATTACTAAATTTCTTTCAGAATGCGAAGCATGATATACAGGAAGACTTTAGTTTGGGTAAAGAACATTGCAAAGAGAAGAGGGACTAGTAAAGGTATCAGGGATGAATGATCAGCCTACCTGGCAGTTACTGCTGCCAGGGCAGCTCTATGGCTCAACAAAAAGACTGCCTTCCTAACATAGATTTACTTTAGAAGTTTCTCATATAATGCTATTTAACTTCCAACATAAAAAAAGAAAACAAATTTATTAGGAAAAAAAATTGAAGAGACCTCCACTCCTAATAATACAAAATTGTTACTGAAACTATTGTAAGTAATGTATAGTTAACCTACCCTGAAAACAAAAAAACTATGTTTACTGAAAAAAACTTACCTATTCTAATAGCTTGTCATAGTCTTACTACATCTTTGCAATTTACAGTTAAAATAATGAGCAAATGTATATAACGTAAAGCTAGCTCAGTTATTTCTTAAGTGAAAATGTTTTATCACTGAATAAAGTATTTGATTTGGCATAAAATCTCAATGCACATTTTTACAGATGTAAAAATTTTAGTTGTCCAAATCAATCTAAGTTACATACAAATAAAAAATTGTGGACTATAGTAATTAAAAGGATTGGCATAAAAGTGACAAAGCTGTTTTCAGATGTAACCAGTAAAAAAAAAAGAATTTATATGATGTAAAGACATGCAGATTAGACAGAGATATAATAGTGCCATTATAAATAAGTATGAGATATAGTCTAAGAAATATGCTAAGTGTACATTGTTTGGTTACTTAGGTCAGGACACAAAAAAATTAATGAGAATTTTTTCTCTCACCCACTTCAAACTGCAGCTTAGAAACTTTTATTTGAAAAACAAAGTTTTTGACCTAAAACACTGTTGCTCATTTTCACAGGCATGCTTTCTACAACTAAAATAAAAATGCTTTACTTTGCATTTTATGCTGTCTGCCAGGTATTTCCTGTGAACATCCCATCTAAAATCTCTTGGTTCTAGTAACTAAAGTCTGTAAAGAAAATCCTGGCAAAAGTGCAGTTCTAAGCTTCACGAGCAGCCATTTTAAACAGAAAGCTGGTTTTGTTGTGTTGACAATCACATTTTAAACTGATTCTTTCCAGATGAAAAGATGCGATTTCAAACAATGTAATAAAAGTGTGAAGTCAGCTGTTCTAAGGACATAAAAATGATTTATCTGTTCTCTGGTCACTGTTTCTTTTCCTTGATATAGTGGAATTTTTATTTTAAAGAAGAGGTTATCAAATAATAGCTACCAGAAGCCCAAATTACAGAGAAGTAAATAACCACTTGTCTTTTAAAGAAACACATCATGTACCCGCAATTAATTTTGCACCTCATGATGCCTCCACTACCGTGTTTATGAAATGTTAAATGCAAAGGGCTAGATTTACATAACTGATAGCTAATTCTTATAGCTGACTACTGACAATCATCAGATTTCAGAGCTACTTATTTTCATAAGAAAGAGGTTTCAGATAGATTTCAGATTTTTTTATCTGCCTGAAACTGGGCTTGACAGCCTGGCCCCAGCTCAGATTTGTCAGACAGTCTGCACACTCCCCCACACTTCCCTCCTCTCCCCATCTCTCCATCATGGTTTGAATCAGTTTCTCGTGTTTTAAATACAGGTTTCAGTTCTGGAGACTTTAATGGCACTACAGAGATATCATTTCAGAAACAGCAAGATTTTTAGGGACAGATCTCCAAAAAGCAGCATAATCCGAAAGTGTGGCTTAAGCTTACTTTACCATTTAACAGTAATTCCTGAAATATTTGTTCAGGGGATATGCAGCCCTGTCTGTGATTAAACTGTGAGGGGTCTTGGTTCCTGGCCTCAAAGATTCTCACTAGCTGAAATTTTTGTACAGCCCTAGGGGAGCCAAGGAAGCCATGGGGAAGGACAACACGTATGGCACAGCCTGTCCGAGCTCTTCCCAGTTTTCTGACTCTAGGTGGCTCTCAGCTCAGCAGCTCCGAGGCACGGAGGTTTCAGAGCTCAGAGGCAGCACCATGTGAGGAAGAAGTGAGGAGAACGGTGCCAGGCAGAAATGTCTCCATCAGGGTCCCAGGAGCAAACCTCTGCTTGGAACACCAGGGAGTGTCATAGTAGTTCACCTCTGTGAAACACTGCAGTCTTTCACACTGAACCAGTGACTGAAGCAGGAGAAATTCATGGCCACCCTCCTGGGCTACCAAAATTGGCAGACATAGTCTTCACTTTCAGAGTGAAACACATTCAGCAAATTTGATGATAAAATTGTTGTTTTTTGAACACATGTATGTTCAAAAAAGTATGTTGTTTTCCACCTAGACCTGATAGAAGGTTTATCACAAGCACAATTATCACATCACATTTGAACATGATGTTTGAAACCATCAGGAGCCTAATGGGGCAAAATGACAAATATCTTTGAATGTTAAAATAATAAGAATTAAACAATTTAGTTCCATTGACCTTCTGAGTAGATAGATTACAATGGATTTCAAAAAATTCTTGTAGGTATCTTTTTACTTCTTTGATATGAGCATCTTATGATGCAGTCATCTCATTCCAGGGAGCTACTGCTATAAATACTAACATTATAATGAGTTCTATTTATGTTATAGTATTAGAAAGCAGAGACACTTGAGACATCATATCTTTAGGGTTAAAGCTGTATGATTATGAAAATACTTGAAAAAAATACAACAACTGGAAAACCTTTAAAAAAGGCAGATCAGACACCCAGTGTGAGTGAACCTCCAGTGGCCTTAAGGAAATGATAATAACTAACGCCAGTTAACGTCTGGCCCGTTTACTTCTAAGATGCTTTAAAGATTTACATGATTTTATTGTGCTTTGTTCCTATGGGAAATAAATAAGCATGTGTTTCATCTTTAAAGCACATGATTCTCAGAAGTGATTCTCTTTAAAAGAGTGTTCTTGTTTACTGCGTTGCCATATATACCAAATTAAATTTTGCAAGTAAATTGTGTGTCCATCAGTAATAAAAATGTGATTAGTCAAATGCTGCCCTTAGTTACACCACTATAACTTCACTGTATTTCAGACAGCTACACACATAAAGTTTTTCACATTCCAAAGCCATTTTTTTATGTTTTCAAGTGTTAACATATGAAGATGGGGGTAGGGAACCTCCAGTCAGGAGCAGAGAATTCTTGCTTGAATAGGATGATGAGAACCTCATGGCAGTAACATCAGTAAACACTGCTGACTCTGGAGACAGTCTGGTCGGTGGAACAGGGAGCTAGCCTTGCACTCAGGACATCCAGCTTCAGGCCTAAACCTGCTGCTACATTCACGTATGCCCTCAGACAACAACTTCATAAAATGAGCTGCTGATTAGGCCTTCAGAAAACTTCTGAATTAGAAATCAAATAATGCAATTTTGTGTCCAATACATGTTCCTCAGAGCTTCCATATTAAGGTGGTACTGTGGGCCAAATAAGCAATGTGGTATCAGGCTGCTCTGTGAGAACCACCTGTGTGCATGCTCCAGTCCAGACCTACTTGACTCTACTTGACTCACTTTACACATCAATATCCCATCTGTACGTTTGAGATAATGGTACTTCCTCCTGCTGTGAAGTGGAGACCCATTGGTTAAACAGGCAAGTATCACATTTATTTTGTGACTCACTAGTGTTGCAAAAGCATCCAGCCACTTAGAATTGTTGGCACTGGACTAAGAACTGGTTAAATACAAAAGAAAGCATACACATCACCTTCATATAAATACACAAAAGATGTCTCCTTTGTGGCCATATTTGATCTAAAACCTCTGAGTATATTGTAAATCAATATGTTGAAGTAAATTATCAGGGAAATTCTGTCAGTCAAATTTTATGCATTCCTTTGATCTTGAAAGTAGTCTTTATGATTACTTTATTAAAAGCTACATCATAATTTAAATTTTATGGCTCAGTACCCATTCAGAGTAGGAATAAAAATGATGGTTTTAAGACACAAGTCCAGATAAAATAGAGACAATGAAATGAAACTGAAAACAGTAAGACCAGATATTGCACACAGGTCTCTGTAGACCACGGGGTAGAGTGAAAGTAACTGGCATAAGAACGGTTTTAGGGAAAGATCTGCATATATACTCTGCATATATATGTCATGGACTATGAAAAGGAACTTTTGCTAATTAGCTAGAAGACATTCTGAAATTCTTTGATTGTGGGGCACCTAGTCTACGCTAAGGCATCATTTTTCTTTTTACTTCAGATATGTGAGACCAATTTCCCACAGGGTCATTTGGATCCTGTCTTCCAAACTACACAGGCATGAGGGCACTTGCTGAGGAGTGGTGGCTTCAAAAAAGAAATGCATTGATAAAGCAGTTGATGAATTTAATTATACTATGAGATCTTGTAATGTCCCTACATAAATTTTGCAAGCTCATGCTCCCTGAAAATATACAAATACTAACTTTTCTAACACTGAGCATTTCTTCTTTAAAGATGTACAAAACAAGAACAAGGGTTCAAAGATCCAGCCCTAAGACATTAATTTCATTAATGAAAACCAGAAGATTTAACACAGGTTTCCAGGTGAAGCCACTACATTGTCCTTTATAATTTCAATTAGAGTTCTCAATTCAACAATTTTTTATATAACTTAATTGAGACTTTACATTTTGGATTATATTATTTCACACAAGAATGTGATTATTATTTTTGATACTCTAAATTACAGGTTTTTAGTGAAGTCTGCAATAAACACAATAGTATGGCAAGAAGATGCCAGTGTAGAATAATGTGATACACAGAATAATTCTACAACATCACAGATGAAAAGAAGAAAAATTATCAATATACCATGAACTATGGGGATGCATCAGGACATATACAGATAGATATTTTGATGGCGTAGGGCTTTTTTTTTTAGCATCTTCAGGCTCACTTTAGCAAGGCTGCTACAAGTATTATGAGTCTGTAAGTGTGAGACAGGCCAGTAGGACTAGAAGAGAGATAGATCTATATATAGATTTTTTTCTCTTGAAGTACAAGTGCTAGTAGATTTTTCTCGGTGCTCAGGTGGAAGTTACTCATCCTGAAGTGGAGGCAGAAAAGGTACCTGCACTTGTTTGCAAGAACACAGTTTCTGAAACTGTCAGTGTACTGAGTGTCTGCTAAGAAATAAGATTCTTGAATGTAGCAAGCAATCATGGGTCCAAGTTCACTTCTGCTCTTCCTGGTCTGAAGTGCTAACAAGAAACTAAGGAGTGGGGTTGATAGCTGTGTGTATGTGGGAAATAACATCTTAATCTACAACTTCTGCTTCCCTCAGAGCACTGAAAGCAGAGCCTAAAGTCTGGTCTTTCGATACCACAAGAATTTATGCCTCCAGTAAGTGGAAATTAATGTCTCCTTTATAAATACACCCTGGGAAAAGGGATTTTTGGCATAACTGACAACATCACACTTTCCTGGCTGGAAATGTCGTTGAAGGCTTCAGGTGGAAAGAGAGTATTTGTATCTTGTGCAACCCTTATTTGGGAATAGGAATGGTCAGTGATTATGTCGCTGAGTGCTAGAGACTGGCGCTTGCCTGCATGACTGCCAATTCTGCCAGTCTCCTTCCCTGACCTGCTGGCATTTAGCAGCAGCAGAGTGTCTTCTGAAGCCAGGTGGGAGAGCCTCAAGGGCACTGCTGCAGTCTCTCAAACACTTGTTACCATGACATACCAGGGAAGACAAAGGAGAGTGCTAGCAAAGTCCTTAATTGCTGCATGATTGCTGATATCACACAAACCAGGAGCCCTACAGCTTCTGCATGTTTGCTGATGACTCTGTACTCATCCAGCTTCTGCTTAGTCTTGGCTGTTCTCCCACATACTCCACCCATAGCTGACAAGTTTTGTGCAGTTTTATAACCTAATCCCATTAATGTATGAGTCAGGGTGCTGCTTATTAAAAGAAAAGGTGTGTGTGGTCATACAGACAATTATAGGTACAAGAGAGTAGTAAGGTGGTGCTGAGAACAAGACAGGAATAATTATAAAGCTATTGGACTGTGTAAATGTGGAGGCAATTGCTCCTTCCCAAAGCAAATTAAACATAAATAATCAAATAACTCAGCAGAAGTAATGAAGTCTGAAATTAATGACAATTGTGTTTTGCACTTTCCCAGGACCATCTAGCTCTAAAAAAGGCGAACAAGCACTTAAACTGTAACTTATTGAGGTGTTGAATTATAAAACTGGAATCCAGGACAACTACTACCCTTCCTATTGCAGGCAAGTTAACAAATGAATGAGAAAGTAACAGGTTTCTTGACTGAGTGCCTTCTAAAAAACCCAACTATAAGCCAGAACATTTACTGTTAAAATTATGAGCCCATGAAAATCCAAGTTTATAAGAACAAAGTTGTTTACAGACTTGAAATAAAAGCATCCATCATTTTAATGCTGTAACTGCAGATTAAGACAATGCAGATGGGCATAATTTTCCATTCTTAATATGAGACACAACACCATGTGTCTTTAATATAGATACAACATATACATGCAGCTAGAACATTGGTTTATTCTTACATTTCAAATTCCAACTTAAGTCACCATCCAAACAAAATAAAAAAACCAAGCGAATACAAATGCAGTAAAGATCATGATGATATAAAAATCAGTCATTTAACACAATCTAACATCGTATTTGTAGGATCTACAGAGAATGAAAAGCTTTCTCTATTAATGGTTTGAGTTAATCCTGTATTCAAACATCTTCCCCAATAAGCATCAGATTATTTTTATGTTGGCTATAAAGCTGTCACTCCTCAATAAACAGATATGCTCCTGGTGAGTTTACCTCACTGTCAAAGATCTGTCAATTCATGCATCATCTCATAAGTGAAACCAGAGAACCTTTACTGCACGTCTCCTAGCAAATCCAGCTAAGCAGAAGTTGCTTATCTCCTGAGAGGATTCCCACCACTGTAGCTCCTGTGCAATTGGTAATGACTGGATGCTCCCAAAACAAGTTCACAAAATCCCTGAATTTAATAGTTCTGCCTCCCTTTAAAAGAAAGTTATGTGACCTTCAATGCTCTGCTCAACTGAGCCTTCGTTTAGTCAGTCTCAAATAAATTTTATGTTTTGTGGCTCCCATTTTCTTGTAAGACAAGAAAAGAGTTCAAGGGATGGATCCTTCTTTGAAGATTTTAATTCCCCATGAAGAAAATTTATTTCCAGCTAAAGAGACACTCAAAGTTTGGGGGAAGGGAGCTTATGTAGGACTTTTTCCTGGGTTTTTTTATTTTTTTCCTTGTTTGTGTTTGTTTGTTTTGTTAAAAGATTTCTAGTGTTTTGTGATAAAGGAGTTTTCTGATTCTTTGAAATGGACAGTATTCTGTTAGTGGTTAGATAATTATTTCCTCTGTCCTTTTCATTGTAATGAGGACAAAATCAGAGGGGTGGTTAAAGAATTCTGGCTGTTACTTGTGATGAAGAAGCTTTCCCTGATATCAGCAGATTGCTACAGTGATACTGTAGTAACATAATAGTACTGGTTGATTTTCAGTAAGAGCCACTGCAACAAATGAAACATTTGCATATGTGTTTATACAAGTAAATACTTCCTAGGCTGATTCTGCATACTTAACCACAACACAACAAGGTCAAAAAATTAAGGCAGGATGAAGTATCCGCCTGAACTGGGCTTAGACATTCTGGCTTACCTTAGTTGCTACTACTGAAAAATATAAGTACAAATCAGCATAAGCGACATTCCCAAATGTAAACATTTTCAGGGACGGGCCATTAGTAACACTTCTTTTCCCACTGTGTTTCTTTATTTAGTTAGGGGTTTTTTTAGTCAATTTAACATAAAATCACAGATGCCAAAAGGGAATTCAGAGTGCTGGAGAAAGATGCCGAAACACTTTTTTAGCTTAGTTTAGTTATTTTCTTTTTAGTTTATGCCTAGGCTCTTCATAGGTTTAGATATTTACATATTTCCAGAAAATGCCACAAACCATTGGAGATGTTTCATATTGCCAATATGAAGTAAGCATGGGGCATAAATGAGTTTCTTATACCCTTCTCACACATTTACACACCTGAGTCTGAACATAAACATATTTCATTTGCTTAGTATCTAAATGTGAAGCCCTTTCTTGAGGCTGTCTTCTGCATATTCTTGTGGCCACACACGGAATGGGTTATCAGGATTAAAGGTTTCCACAAACTAAAATAATTCACATTCCACCCTCACTTCCTTCACAGTTGTCGTAATCACCATGTTCCAGAAACCAGACAACTTGTGCAGACAGGAATCAAAGCCTCATGGAGTCAAACAGGTTTTTCAGGATTGGGTGATTTATTTTCTTATTTTTATCTGAAATTTAACATTATAGCTCATCTGAGATTTTTTATCTCTTTTTTTTTCCTAGTGCTTACCACTGATGTCTGTTTAAATGTGAATTTCTGCCTCTGTCTAACTTTCTGGAGATAAACAGGTATTAATAAAATTTGCTTTTTGTTTAGATCAGTATTGACTGCTTTTGAAACAGTCAAGTAAAACTGTATTAGCTCTTGCCCAACAGAAATTTTCTGTAATCCACTGCTAAATTTTGACTTAAATATACAAAATACACATGATTTTCATGTAATCATCTTCTTTTTCCTGATCACAGATTCATGACTTGATACAAACATTAAAAATATTCTGGTTTAGTTTCAGTATTGGGGCACAAGAATTCCATAGGGAAAAACCAATGAATAATCAATTAACTTGGAAGGTGTATCTTGATTTAGACTCTTTCTCCAGGTATGAAAAATACTAGTGAATTGGGATGATATAAATACTGTTTTCATACTCACTGACTTAAATACTGAAACTAGTTTTCTATTTCAAAATAGATCTACATTTTTTGTAAATATTAATACTTCAATAGTTTTCTTTCGGGAAGCAATAAAAGTAAAAGTATAAACTCAGCCCAGAAAACCTCAGAAGCCATAGATTATAATTTGTGTGGAATCTTTTTAGCATTTAAGCTTTTTGATGTCTATTGTAGTGAAAAAGCCCAACATTAATGTCTCAACAAAAATGAATTCACAAATAATAAGGGCAGCTGTGACAACTTGCTTTCAACACCTTAAAGGATCTTCTTTGTATGTCCCTACTTTGTAATTTCAAACCCTCTGGTTCTATATGGATGTACTTATAGTTTAGCTAAATCTCACTGCAAGAAACACAACTGGTCTAGTTATTAATTCCCACCTCTGTTTTTCCAGTGCAGCTTGTGGATGCAAGAGCTCTATGTCTCACTGTACCTATGCTGCTTCCAAACCCAGCATCTGCACCACTATATACAAGAACAGTTCCATTTTGATGAGTATTTAGGTTAGACTCGTGATCAATAGATTGGACTCCATGATCTCAGAGGTCTTTTCCAACAAAACTGTTTCTGTGATATATGAAAAAAAAAAAATTAAAAATTGGGTTGCTATTGTATTAAAAAAGTTTATGGAAAGCCTGCCAGCCACTCAAAGCTGGGATTTACTAATTAAAGTTACCTTGATTAAAGGCTAGCTTCCAAAGAGCTCCCGTGGATAACAGGCTTAACTTTAAGATTATGATTGATCCCATTACATTCACTGGCTTTAACTGGACTGCTCATAAAATTAAGCTTATATTTAACTGCCTTTCTGGATCAGAACCCAAGTCCCTTAGAGGAGCTCAGACTTAGAGCAGTGGTACCTTATGACGCCAGTATGATTCAAGTAACTGATGAACTTAACTCTTTTTTCCACATTCTGTCAAACTGAAAAGCTGTGGAATTTTGCTTACACAGGTCCTGGAAACATTGTCTGCCACAGGTAACTGGGAATGCTATTTCATCAGAGCTTGTAAACAAACGATACGCTCAGTCTGAGCTACTTTGGAAAAGCAGGATAAGACACAAGAGTGAAGATACAGCAATACACTGATGCAGCCATCCTGCTCCCATGCTGAAGCAGGGCTTACACCAGTGTCTCTATCCAGCTGTGCATTCTTTGACGTATTACAATAACCAAAATTGGCATTATGAGTCTAATTTAGACTAATCAAGACTTTTCAAATTGTGCTCGTTATGTAAGACTACATTTGCCAAATTCTATCAATTGCAAAAAAATAAGAGTGGAATATAAAGAGGATCTAATGTCTGGAAAATGAGTGATTAAGAAAGGTCGCATAAAATTGACAATTTTAAAAACATATACTCTTACCCTTCTCGTTGGAAAATAGTCCTAAAACAGTCCCCCAGGCTCTTGTAACTGGTTGGATCAGTTTTCCCTCTTTGAATTTGGAACCTAAAAAAAATACAATTTACATCACAGCATGAGAAGTCAGGGATTTTAAGTCACTTTTAACTTTCCAATTATTATATAAAAGGAATTTTAAAGGGTTTTTTTACGTCTCTGATTCATTATTATATACTGTTCCTGATATACTTATTAACACTGTTTTCATAGAAGCTGTTAAACCAAGGAAAAATAGAGCTTTAGTAGTAACTTTTTTTGTAGTTTATGGAACTCACAGTATAGCTATCACCTTTGACATTTACACCTCTTTCTAGTTGTTTGAAAAATAAGCTGTTAACCCTGTGCCTGATCCAAAGCCCACTGAAACTAATGTGAGTGTTTGAGTTAAACCCTGCTTTTGAAAATCTGAAATGAAATACTATCATGTGTTGCTCTTTTTTATATCTGACACAATTACAAAAAAAGTCAAGCAGAGACATGATCAGATATTAGAGCACCATTCATTTTTCATAATTCAATAATAAGATGAACAATAAAAGCAAGCAATGAATTATTCTGATTGAAACCTTATTTTCTCTATTCACATTTTGACAACAATAAAAATTTCAACATGAAGTCTGTGGCCTTGAAAAGAAAATCAAGATTATGATTTAGGATTGTAAACTTCTTATTATTATGATTTATGAATAGCAACAGTGAGTTTAACAAACTATATTATTTTGCTAAGTATCTCAGTTAAGGATCCTATTTCTTTCAGTTCCAAAACTGCAGCTGGCACATTCAAGTAAATAAAATGGAGATATTTAGATTAATTTTAACAACATAACTTCTTTTAAACTGCTAATTATCAAATAGCACTAAAAAAATAAGAAGACTATTGCCGTTGACAATTCCAATCTAAAATAGCCCCATATCAGGCAATCACAATAGTGGTTGTATCACTAGGTACAATAATAATTCTCTACAAGGAATAATTCACATTACAGTCAAGTACAACACATGCCACAGGTATACTGCTGTTCTGAGAAACATCGGTTGTGACTTAGCATGATACTAAATCTCATTTATATGAGATAACGAACCAAGGTATTTTTAGCTCAAGGTTAAACTGCAATTTTCTCCTCTCTCACAGAATTCAGTAGGGTCAAATCAACATCTGTATTGTGGCAAAAAGCATTAATTGTTTTGAACGTCAGTATTTCTGTGCTAACACATCTAAAATTTTGTTCAATTTGAGGAAGAAAAGTTCTAGTGATGCAATTCTTTGGGCAATTATGAAGGCAAGTCCACACCTTTTTTGACAACAGTTAGAAGGAAACATTGAGTCCCTCCACAGTCCTAATAAAAGTAGTTCAGGCACATCTGGGATCTCTATCTGGGGTAACCTCTTTTATTAGCATGAGAACTTGCTGCCAAGTTGGCAGCAAGAAGAATGCTGTTCAATAGGCTTACACTCAAATAAGAGTTGGTGCATAACATTTCGTCTGAAAAGACCCCTTGGGAAAGCTAATAGTTGAAAAAAATGCCTCAATGCCATCACACAAAATCCAACAGCAATATCAGCTAGAGAAGCTTTTACATCGTGGCAGTCAAACAATCCAAATTATAACAGAACCTAGTTTCTATGCACATTTTGATATATTTAAGATTTGATTGTTTATACATCTTAGCTCAAAGTCAAAAATGTCTTTCTTTTTCTTAAAGAAAACTTTCAAAAACTCACCAATAACATCTTTTTCCAAGTATTTAAAAATAAAATTTTCTTAACCCAAACTCTTTTCTTTGAGCTTCAAGATTTGACCTCCTTGTAAACTCAAAAAGTATCACTGTTTCTAAAACATCCTTTGAATAATGTACTTTGCTCTCTTTCACCCTGCAAATGCTCAGCAATGTCCTACGTGCACGTGTGTAAGGCTCCCCACTAAATCGTGCATGCAAAACTGTTTGTTGAACTGGGGCTTTAATTCCAGAGTCACAGTGGATCTCAACAACTTAGTGAACATATTTATATAATTCTGTTTTAAAGCTTACACATTGGCAGCATCTCAACTAAATTTAAATTATTTAATAAAAATAAGTATTTGATAGCAATAATGAAAGTAATGTCATAAGAAATGAAATAATCCTGTAGGTAATTTATGTTTTATCAGATGAAGGACAACTTCTTGCATAAGAAGTTAAGTGAAAGAACCTTTACATTTATTTCAGATATTTGTTTTAATATAGATAAGATTTTAGTATTAAATGAGTCCATTTGTAACACTGAGTCACACAAATAACATATTCCTTCCTTTAGGGTTTTTGGATCCATTCCTTCCCTAGTAAATCTATTTTATAGCTTTAACAGCAATTCTAAAATACATGCCAATTATGTGCTTCAACCTAGATCTGCGAATTGGGTTCTTTGATTCAGAATTGCTTGCCTCAATAAAATCATGTGTAACTTTTTAATGAACTAGCTAATTGATCACCAGCACTTGTTATAAGAAGCTCAGGGAAGAGCTGAAAAAAAATGTTTGTTTTCCTGGAGACAGCAGTGGCAGCCTCTATTAGTAGTCTTAATAACACACAAGAGCTAAAGCATTCCCTTAAAAAAACCCTCAACTTGGCCTGTTTTTAATGATTGTTTAGAGGAATGAACACAACTGGGGGATATGTAATGGCTTTCTCTGCTTCAAATCCGTTCCTTTCTAAAAGCACTATAAAACCACTGAATTTCATGCATTTTTGAAAGTTGGATGGCTGCCTTGTATCCTTTTAGCTTTTGCTAGACCAAAAAAAGATAAATTCCCCTCTAAATACCATTGGAGCACTAACTTCTGATCTAATAATTTTGAAGTGTGATGGCAAGCAGCCCTCAGTGACATGCTGAACAGCCATATGTACAGAAATGCTTTTCCAGGGCTGGGATGGATGACCTCCCACTCACTACCAGCATCCAAGAAATGTCAGAAGCCACTGGACACTTCAACACATTGTGTGTTTACTGCAAGCTTTACCACTTTAAGAATGAGCATCAGGCTAACTTTCCTCCCCTGTCATTTTCCTGCTTCTTGGCTTTCTGGGCAGAATGCTGTGGTGCTGAGCGCTCCCACCCCCGCAATGCTCACAGAGCTGTGGGAGGCACTTTGCACCCCAGGCTACCTCTTCCTACTTAGGACCAGCCAAGGCATTTACAGCCTGCCCTCTTGGCTCCTTGCAGTTCCCACATCCATTCCCCATACCATGAGGGACCTCACATTTTCCTTTTCTACCTTGTAGCAGCACTCCAAATGGCTTGGTCTTCCACGTCCTCTTTGAATGAACAGTACCTTTGCAGTAGCTTCATCAGACACAAAAGTGCCCTGATAATGTTTAAGAAGAGAACATTGGTGTCCTTCCCTGTTCACTGTAGAAGACACATGGTTGGGATCTCTGTAAAAAGTAAAACTATTTGAGGTTTTGGGGTCTGTTCAAAAGAAATTGAAAACTGATGATCTAAACCCATGAAAATATTTTAACTTACCCACACTTATCAGCACTAGAACTTCTACTTGTGAAATGAATAAACCTGAATTATTGTTATTTTACTAGCATGAGAGAGAACTTTTTTTTATGGTTATAAGAGTCCTTGATCAATAAGTCTCAATGGGCTCTGCCTGAAATTCCATAATGTAGAAGACGCTTGAGTTCTTTCAGCAGTTCTCCGAACCACTCATCATTTAACAAGTGATCCATCATGTTGTGGAGCAATGACTCTACATAAACATATGCATCTGTTTCCAATGCCTAACTCCTCACAGTCCTTGTTGGTTTTTTAATAGCCAGCATTTTATTTTGAGTTCAACAAAATCCTCAATCCAGATCATGTTCTTCCTACTCTATTCCTGTTGCAAAAGTTCTCTAGGTTATCTTTTCTAATAGAATCAATATCTATAGAAGAACAAATAGATGCATGTGCTTTCTGAAAAAAAAATTCTTTCACATACCTCTATAATTTGCTAAATTTTTTGTTCATGTTTTCTGAATATCTCATCAAAGTTGTCTTGGGCATGTCTGCTACTACATTATCCAGGTATGTAGTGTTTAAAGCCTGTTTACCACAACGTTACCTAAAAATCCTTCCAGTTTTATTTACTGGTCTGGGCTCAAGAAAGATTTCTAATTCATACTGACTTTGTTTCAGTCATCTTAAAATCTAAAAAGAAGAAATCAGTATTTTCGTATTTAGATTGAAGCACATAATGAGCATTTAAGTTCCATTTATGTAGGACAACCACAATGTGATACGGAACAGTCTAGATTCATCAAATCCTTGCCACTGGGATTGCAAAGACTATATGCTCATGCATAAATTCCAGAATTTCTTGTTGTTTTTATGCAGTGCTGCTGACTAGTTTCTCAGCCACAGAGTTCAGAGGGAAAGAAAAACACTGACTCAGAGAACCAGGCTTTATACCAGGCTGCAGTCCTTGCCAAGGAGGGGCAGCCTTAGCCGCATTTTCCTTCTCTGCACATCTCAGTAGGATTTTATCAAATGTTTTTCTCAGTTTTGAACACAGCTCCTAACATTTCCATTCATGGTTGGGGTTTGTGCAGTACCAAAGCAAATAAACTTTGGAACTGACGCATACAGATACTATAAAGAAGATAATTACAGGGCATAACAAGAAAACAAATTAAAATATCTGTGCAACTTTAAATCTAAAATAACTCTTAAATAAATGTACAGCTTTTGGAAAACTGAAAACACATACAGCTTTTTTTGCTCTTTCAGTGATTCCCATTATTCCAGATACTCTGAACTGTATTTATCCATCCTCATATGTAGATAAAAAATGTATAGTCTGAAGTTTTATATAAACACACATTATTTAACAGTTCACATGCTTATAATAAAAAAAACAACCCTGCATTATATTTTTAAAATATGTTGATTTGTTAAGTTAAACATTTATTCAGGTGTTACTGTGAGTGATATCTACTGATGCTTAAATTTTATGCAAAACTTTGGACTGAAAAATGGACCTCAATAATATAATTTATTTAACTTTTTGGCTCAAGTTCTTTGAGTTGCTTATATTACTTACAGGATAATAACTAAGTTGAGAGTATAATTCTGCCACTTATTTTAACAGTAAATCACAGGAGCTGTTAAAGAGCTGAATATTACTTTTTAAACCAAAAAAAGCCTAATATATTAAGCAAAATATACAAGTTTTGATACTGCAGAGGTCATATTTCGATTGTTTTAGTATTGCTATGATGATTATTTAACTGTGAAAAGCATATAGGAATATAATAAAGTAGCAACATAAAGAACAGGTAAAGAAAAGAGCTTATTCCAGTCTTTCTCCATCCTAGCCACAGATTTGTCTCAAATCTATCGTAGTTAGATTTTTGTAGTTGAATTTTCTTCCAGTTCATATTTATTTCACAGAAATAAACCAGAATCAAAGCATTATGAAAAATTATTTCAAAATTCATCACAATTTAGTTCATCTTATTGGAATTAATGATGCTTGTTAAGTTTATTCGGCCCTTTGAATTTTGGAGGAATTTGTTGGGCTTTTTAACAAAAAATAAAAGAATATTAATAATGGAAAAAATTATAAAGATACCCTGAAAGCTTTCTCTGCAGAGCTGATTTTTATATCAGTTTTCAACTATCAGCTGTGATGATAAAATAAAAAATTGCCAAACAGAAACTGATGATTTCTCACATTTACAAATGTGTTTATCAAACATTGCACTTCATAAATGTGTCCATACATGATGTCTGCCTTATTGCAATCCAGGTCTGTTCTGTCCTCTTGCTATCTGATTTGTACTTTGTCTTTGAGAAAAATACCTCAGAAATTGCCATGAAAAATAAGTAGGGCAAAAGGAGGGACCATCATCAGCAGATGAGAAAGAGCAACAGCTGACATCTGAGTAAGGGTACATTCATGGCAAAAGTTACACAGGATCAACAATAGACTTAGCAATTCACGGCAGAATTTAGATGGAACACATTGGCTATTCTGATCAAACTGGACCCAGTAAGACCATCGCCAGCTGTTGCCTCCTGAGCTATTTAGATTGGCTAAAAGCAATTTATCTGAACCCTCATAAGACACTTGGTCTAAACTCTTTCAGCCTCGATGGTAAGAACTTTCCTTCCGTAGCTTACTCTGAACTTAGAATTTTTAACAAATATTTTCCCTGAATGAACTGCATCATTGAATACAAAAACTGTGAAGTCTTAAACATGACAAAACAGCTTAGGTGTTTCACTGATACTCTCATCCAATTCTCTGAATGTGACTCTTACTTTAAGAGAAAAGTACACTAATCAGAAGAAGAACTTCATCTTTCCTGTACGTCCTATTCCTTTTATAGATGACTTCCCCTTCTCTCTTGCATTTATATTCAAGCTAAGCAGCATGTCATTCCATCAAAAATATCAGTGGGGAAAAAGAATGCTGTACAGGAAAAATACTTTTATTTATTTAATACTTTAGACATTGAAGCTGTATTTTTCAGCTATTAGTGAAGAACTCTTCTGATTTTTTTCTCCTGCATTAATTCTTCCATTGTGTGCATGGGACAAACATACAGTAGCTATAACACCAGAAGGAAATTGTTCTTTACATGTAGTTTTAAAAAATATTCACGAAAAAAATAACTTGACCAGAAGCAGGTCACATTAATCCATTAACTGTTTCATGCAGATCTACCCTGGTAATATTGCAAAAGAATAGCAAAAATAACTAGTCAGTCACAGTACTTACATATGAATAATTTCATGTTCTTCAAGGAAGAAATTCAGCAGAAACTAAGTTCAAACCACAAATATTTCAATAATCTAATTTCATCAATGACTGTGTGTGCAGAGGGGGAGTTCTAAACAACAACAAAAAAATTAGTGAAAACCAAAACCTTTTCATTCCATGCTAAAACTCATTTGGAGAAACCTCATGAATGTGCAAGTTCCATTTTATTTCATGGATGAAAAATCTGAGAACACTTGATTTCATGCTTCACAACAAGGTGAACGTATGGATTGAGGCTCCAAGCTGGATCCTCCCCACATATTGCATGTGCACAGCAAGAACTGCCTGTCTTTCCCTGCAGCCTCCAGGGCCTGTAATGCTCCTGTGTTTCTGAGGTCCCAGATAAAACTGGCAGCTGTGGGATTCTACAAGCTCCTTGAAAGTACCTGCCTTTCCTCATGGTTAAGGACTTGCGAACAATACGTATTTTTATTATCCTCTAGAAATGTCTCCAGTGTTCCTCTGTGTGAAAAGCCTATCCACAAGTCCTTGCCAGAGCAGGAACAGCCCCGCTCCACTCTGCCAATGTTGTGGCTATGTACAAGGTACAATTCTGTCACTGAAGCTTTGCTTTGGCTACCTAGATACAAGTTCTGAGCACAACCTAAGTGACAGCAATGATCATAAAAGGGATAGCTATTTGAAAGATCATGCAGTATTTTGTGTGAAGGATTCTGCAATACACATGGTCTTAACACAACAAGATCAGTCAGGATGTGCCAACTGTAAAAGCAGTAGACAAATTTAAGCACTACTTGTGTTTTCTGTACACATCTTCCTGTGTACAAGGCACTTAGTTACACTGGTGAAAGAATCTGCAGAAACCAGTAATGGCAAAAAGAACATTTTGGTTTTTATGGCGATGGTTTATTTCTGAAACTTTTGTAATCTCTATTTCTTAAGTGAAAGTAACCTCCCAAAATCTATGGACTTTGTTGAGCCTTATCTAAGGCTCAACAATGATTTGCCTTATCAGACAAATCATTCAAAATGGCACCACAAGGAATAATTTTGTATTGTCAGAGATGATGGAGCTATTTGTATGAATAGTCACTCATAGCCTAAGCCCTCAACAGAAGAAATCTGGTTTTCATTAGTTTTGAATTAAGTCTTACATGTTTTCCTTCAAAACAGCTTATAGAGAAACAACGGACAAACTGATGAGGAATATAAACTAATGACTAGAAGATATTTCACAAGAAATCATATATTATATGATAATTATATTAAGACCCCATTATGCGGTCTCAGTTCAGGGAAAAATGAGAATGTGATTTGGCTGATTTCAGTGTGAAATCATGTGCCTGCTTAAAAAGTGTCCATTTTTTAATCTCAGTTTGGCTTCTATTACAAAAATATATATCCTCTCTTGACCTCTTGTCGGAAAGCAATTCTTGTATCCTGTGACATTACTTCGATCTAGACCTTTTACTGAGCCTCTGCAAATTAGAGATGTTAAAAAATTTAAATGCAGGTATGAACATTTCACCTATCAGTAGTGATACCAAGTTAGAGGAATAATTTTGCTGTCTTTAAAAGGTAAGAGTATTCTCCATTACTCCAAAGAGATGCAAAGGCAAATCTCAACACAGCATTGTAAAATCAAGCACGTGTTTGATAAGCCATAGAAAGGCTTCAAATGACGACTTACTGGTCCTTACTGGACAACAGCTGAAATACAAACAGTAAGCACTGCTCTAAAACCCTTCCAATTTCAGAAAATGTACTAAAGATCTACATGCCACTGGAAAAAATAATGTTCTTCTTCTACAATTTTTGTAGAAAGGGCCAAGTACTTCTACTCAGTTTTCTCAACAGTGCTTTGATTTCAGTGTCCATTATGGAAATCACACAGCAACTCTCTTGAGAAGGCAAAAAAATTTTCATGGCTTTCTGGCATGAAGATGTAAGGGGAGGATTTTTTGGTGGGTTATTCAATACTTTTCAGTATTCATTAACATTTTAAGTTCTTTGATGAGATCAATTCCATCACAGCTGAATGTATTGTTAATTTTTTTTTGTATTAAAATGATTTAGCACCAAAAATTTTCAAACCACAACAAAATGTACATTACACTTACTCCCTATGGTCAAAGGAAGAAAGATAACAAAAGATATCTTTTCCCCAAAAGGAAAGAAATGGTCAAACACAGAAATCCAAATTCATTTTCAGAGGAGAATAGCCAAAATCAAATTGTGAGTTGCTGAAAGAAGTGTTAGTTTTGTGCTGGAAAATATTTGAAAGGGAAACAATTTCATTATTATATTGTGGCTGAGGCTTTTAAAGTACTGGAAAGGATACAACCAGACTTACTCTACTGAAAAATACAGCAAAATACCCTGCATTTGAAAATGTTAACTAACATGCCCTTTCTTATTAACAGACAAAGCATTTAAAATGAGTAATAGCTAATTCACATAATATGGACATTACCTATTTTGCATGTGCTGCTTCCATGAAAAGATTACGTTTTTTCCTATTAAATTGTATGTCTAAGTGACAGAAAACATACAGATTTAAACAAGCAAACCAAGGAAATTCTGAGTTAAAGACTGAAACTCAACCCTTACCCACCCAACTGTGCCCCAATATTACAACTTATATGGAATTCATTATTGACCAGTGCTGAGTGATTTCAGCAATCCTTAACATACAGTAGGACACAACAAGGCAAGTTAAGGATGAAATTTCCTCTGAAGCACTCTGACTTTCACTGCTGTGGTGACTTTAAGTAAAACTAGTGAAATACTGGAGCACCTGCATTCTGCAATTCAATTTATCAGAAATAGTGCACTTCTGTAAAAATCAAAACAAAAATGTATTCGCTTAACTCTAAGGCAAGTTTTCTGTGTGTTCAGACTGTAGCTTGCCAGTTCTTTTAGAGCCCACAGATACACAAAAACACATTAAAGAAATTTTGGTGTAACACTAAAATTTACCCTAGTAAGCAAGGAGAAATCTTTGGCACCTATGAATATACCCTATTAATTCACTGTATGAAGACAAGAAAAAAATAAAAGGAAATTGTGAGTTCTCACAAATTCAATGTAGTGGCAAAACAGCAGTTATTTTCAGACTTCAGTAGATTAATTTTTATTTTTCTAATTCATACTATTAACAGTTAACAACAAAAACTAATGCTAAACAAAACTTGGGAGAATCAAGAATGCATGTTGCACACTGAGGTCAGAAGAATAAGTTCGAATATTCAAAGCTGTTGTTGAATCACAGTTGTTGCTACAAAACTGTCAGGATACTTTTTTTTTTTGCAGAACCAAATAACCCCACACAATGAGATTATTTTCTTATTTGTAAATACATTTTTAAACCTATCAAAGCTCAACTTCAAGTACTTGACATCCCAGTTTCAAATAATAGAAAATAATGCTGTAATGGAAACACTAACAGGCTCTTGACAACAGCCGTGTGAGGCTGCACCTTTATATCACAACAAATCTTCCAGCTGAAAAAACGTCACTCATTACCCAGGATGGTGTGGAAAAAAGATCGTTGTTGCTTCAGGAAAGACAGTTGCTTGAAAACTGGCCTAAAGTGGTGAAAATTATAAAGGAACATTACTTTTTTCCCCTGAACTCAACCTAACTACTCCAGAAAGTAATGCACAAATCATTCATTATAATGAGTCATAACAATGATTTGTGATCTTCCAAGTTTTCATTTTACGCCCCTCTGTTTTTCCTTAAAGACAGGAGGATAGACAAAGACTGGAAACTTTGGGTCATATGGATCACAGCACCACTGCTATGTCTGGAATTTTCTTATAAATATCCTATTGCTCTGAGGTTCATAGGCCTGACTGAAACAGCAGGGACGATCTCATTTGTACTTTTATAGTTGTAGAGGGATTTGCAAGAGTTAACACAATTTTCCATAATATTTCTTACCGACTTCAGGAATAAAGGGAGAGTTCCCTTTTTAATCAGTATCTGAAACATTGTTAAGTCTAAAGGGAAACAGGAATTCTTTCAGATTTAACAAGACTTTTCCAAGTGCCGATAATTTTAAAGGTACAAAACAAGGCAACTTTTGAAAAAGAGAGGATTTCAGCAAAGTTTTAGTGGGCAGCAATCTGTGCAGTAGTCTGGAGGATACACTTTCAGCAGATTTTACTGCTTTCCTGCAGCCTTGTGCCTTTTAAAGATTAGAAGATTATTTTACCAAAAAGAAATGGTAAATGATTCCTTTTGAGTTCATGAAAGTATTCAAATCAAGGAAGCATTGTCAGGATCTGTTACAGTGATGTTTATCTCAGAAAACAAACTGTTTCACTAAGCACCAGTGGGAAGCTAGAAAAGCACCTTCATTTTGTATAGTCACAGAAGTCTTTAAAGGCATTTTGCTCACATTCTTCTCCAGGCAGGCAGCCAGGCAGGCAAAGTATGCTAACATGGCTGATCTGACTCAGATATTGAGCTTGAGGACTGAAAAATAGAAAAAAGAAAAGGCAATTCTGATGCTATCCATTCAGTATTTCTCAGGGACTACTCTTCTGTTTCCTTGTCACATTCAGTGCCTCTTCCACGTACACATTTAGTCAAATCTTTGTAATGCTACATGGATTCAGAGATAAAACTAACTGAATTATTGAATTGTTGAATGCCTACTGATAAATACAATAGGCTTGTTGAAAAATGACTGTTGGAAAAAAGTGGTTCTGCATGCTTATGCAGAATTAAGAGGTAATTATTATATATATGTATTATTATATATAAATTGAGTAGGGTCAATTAAAAGGAGTAGAAATTTTTCTTGTTGGAAAATTTCTGTGTCTTGTCTAATGCCAAACTGAATTAGAGTGCTTTAGGTAAACCCTTAAGTACTCAACATGTAGGCATACCCCCTCCCATCCTCTTTTTATTAGCACTTATACTGGCTAATGGGAAAGGCAAGTCTTTGAAAGAAGAACAGCATAATTTATCCTTTTCCAAAGTTATGGTATGATTCTTTCAAAGAACTAGCTGTATGGTGGTTTGCCATGTGATAAACCCAGCAATAGGTTTAGCTTCTCCATTTTGGGTATAAGCTTTGTGCAATGTAGTCTATGCACATAAATAGGGATCTAAGTATTTGTAGGAACCAACTTTGCCTGCTGTGGAGTCTGAAAAGTGCCCATGCTGAGGAGGGCCTACTGTACCTAAATTTTTCAGAGTACATCAGAATTATCCTTGTTAAAAATCCAAAGTTTGTCCCACTTGTGGCCTGAGCCCTTTCCAAGAATAAAGCTGACCTTAAAGGCCTGAAAAACTGAGAAAGGAATCTCCAGTTTTATTATGTGCAGGGGACAGCTTTTAGCCCTTTTCTTTTTCAAGACTCCCTTGAAAATGCAGACAGCCATCCTGCCTAACAGCTAAGAGATGTATCACCCTTCAATTTATTAGAGGTCATTTATTAGAGGTCACAAGATACCAGCTTGTCATTGGAACTGGCAGCAGAAACCACAGTCTCAGAATCGACAAACACTGCTGCTTTTGTTGCAAGAAGTTTTCCCTATGAGCCTGTGGTCTGGGAAAAAGGCAAATAGTGAAAGCCAATCACAGGAGAATGAGTGATGGATATGAGGGAGTGAGCAAAAATTATGAAAATAGGTGGGATAGAAAAGAGTGTGGTGCTGAAGAAACATGATATATTGAGCAGATGGAAAACCTTGATGTAGATACAGGTCAAAATATGAACAATGTATCACTGCATCTGTTCCTTCCTTGTCACCTCTAAAACCTATCAACAAGCAATGCCATTCTGCAAATTTCCCTTCTCTCTCTACTACTGCATTCAGTGGATAGTGTTAATGTCACATAAATGATATCTGAATTAATATATGGAATTCATTTACGGTACCATACCGTGTCATATTATAATTCTTAAATTCATTAGCTGTCACTGACAATAAAGACCACTTAAAAATATATAAGAGAAAGATCTTTTAACTCTATATGATGTACTTCTGTAGGACTTTCTACCAAAACGGTATGTAGTTTTCAGAAGTTTCCTAGGCTTATACAACATCTCAGCTCTTATATCAAGTGGCATCTCTAACACATCTTAAAGTCCTTTTCTGGCTCAGTGATATTCCTCTGCTGACTGTTCTGTTTAACTTCTGTTTATACTCCAGAAATTGCTGTTTTCCTTCTCACCACTAGAGTATACGTGTGCACAAAAACAGCTTTTCGAAAATACATGGAGAAAATACTGTGTGACTTAAGGAACTAATTTTCTTTTAAGGAATATGTGCAGAGAGAATGGTTCCATGTCTACACCACTGCTATAATTTATGTCAGAAGAATAAGGTATTTCCAGATCTGCTCATATAATGCCCTCTAAGTAGCCTGCAAAATTCCTACCCAGGGTCAGGGCTCTGTGCTATGAAACATTTGTTTAATTATTTGTCACTTGGTTTCTGTCCCAAGGGCTATGATGGTGTGAAGTTTCAATTAATATATTGATGAAGCTCTTTAACATAGATGATACGGCCAATTGCAAACATTTATTAAGTATGACTTCCTGCTGTCAGAAGTGAAACAATTCTCAAAGTGAGCACCAAACCTCAGCCTCCAGGAGTAAAGAGCAGCAATGAGAAGCTCAGGAATAGATTAATAGCTTTGAGTAGCCAGAGGAGTAGATGAGTGCTGTGAGTGAGGAATGATATTCTTAAATCAGTAATAAATCACTTTCAACTCATCTCTCCTCAGAAAGAGCTTTGCATACAAAGAAAAGGAAATCTCTTTTTGAAAAACCCCAGCTGATTTACATGGCATTTACACAGTTGATTCAAGACGTACTTTGTAAAATGACAAAAATTCCATTTGCTTAGCCAAAACAGGCCTTCATTAGATTTCTAACAAGCTTTACAACAGAAGCCAGGGTATAAAACCCCCCACCACGTTATTTAATATATATTTCATATATATTTCATATATATTTCACCTGGAAACTCTAGGAAATGCAGATATGATAATTTGAATGGTTTTATCCATGTATGCATACATATACACCCTTGTCTCCCCTGTAATTACAAGGAATATAATTTTCTGTATTATGAAAGAAAAAACGTCTTCAGGAAGAAAAAAAATAGAGATATCACTAATTCTTCAAATTCTTTATTATGCTTGATACACACTTTCATGTTAGTTAACTAAACGTAAATCAATAGATTGACATATGCCACAGAGTTTAGATACTAATTTAACAGCTCTGTGTAAAGTTAGAGAGGAGATTTATAAAATCACTCTGAATTTATTATTTCTAGAAAGAGTAGACAAAAGTCTTTGAGGATTAATTTCATGCTGTGGGTTAAATTTCACTCTCACGATAGGCCAGCTATTGCCTGGGGCACTACAGATAATGAACCTGACAAGGGATTAGCAAGGAAATACTTGTGTTATTATAAATCGTGTACACTTCCCTTTCTAACCAACTTCATCCTTCAAGACATTAACAAATTATGCTCTTTGTCCATGTTTCAATATAACACAAAGCCATGAATGATCCTGAACTAAAAGTACATTGGATAAGTTCTTCTCAAGATATAAATAGCTACTAAATTTGGTTGAAAGATCTAGACTTCCTGAAGTGCGAATCTAAGACATTTTATGTCAGATATCTCCAAGTCCCAGAGAAACATTTGCACATAAAATCTGATATAAGAGTATCAGCTGATGCAGTCTAAAATAGTTTATAGACAAATGTGCACAATGGAATTATATATAACACAGAATCAGAGGAAATTTAGAGAGTATTAGTCTACCAGAGAGTCTAAAACAACCAAGCAAAAATGTTAATCACTTGGCTTCACTGTAAACACTGGATTTAGTAAAGACCTCAAACACAATTTATCATGTGTATATTGGACTAGAAGTTCCAGTAATCATTTCATGCCCAAAGCCGGTAAGAATATCCATGATGTAAATATAGATGCTTTCTGTATTTGATCCTTTCATCCTTTTTCTTTCTTGAAAAGCTTCAAACTTTTACATGTAAAAACCAGCTTAATTTCTAGACAATACATGCTGAGCTGTGCTGCCATGCAATCGTAGTGAAAATCCATAAAGGTTAAAGTGGAAATCTGACATCACAAACTGGACCCTTTATTTTTACACTACCACACAAACAGATAGACAAGAAAGAACTCCAAGCTCTGAACCCTCTTCTGTTGACCCAAATCAGCTTAGGATGGCATTCCTGAAATTTAGAGATGGTAGTATTACTGCTAATGCCTTCTGAAGGGAAAAAGAATCCTAGAAACGGATCTTGTAACATACCGCTTTCCACCTATCAAAGCAATCAAGTGCAACCAGAAAAAGCAATTATTTGTACCCTATTACTCTTCCATCTTCAAAGCCAAAGCCTTTTCAAGACAAACCTTCTCCAGGTTATGGAACTACATAATTTCTAATCATCATATGGTAATCAGCCATGCTAAAATACGTAGAAATTTGTTAGTGCTGGATTGCAAAAGGCATGAACAAATTTTTCTTTTATTCCTCTTGTCAAGACACCCTAGGCACAAGCCCTCACTAATGCTCCCTTAAGCTCTTTGAGAGAACATGACCTGGCAGGTTGTTCCTGGACCCCAAAGGTATGAGCTTATGATGTTGTATAAGTATCCAGTTTTGTCTCTTTGCTCCTGTATCTGCAAGGCAGTGAGTTCTGCTGTCCCTTGCTGTAGTTACAGAATGTCACCATGAGTCACACTGAGTTGTGCCAGATGACTCAGACCTACTGCATGGCTTATATTGTTCTTGCACATCCAAAACAGGGAAAGAGGAATTTCACCATTGTGCTCTTGCAATATATCAGTATCATTTTCTTACTGCGTACAGCAGGCAATTTAGGGAGTATTTGCTGCACTTCCCTCTTAGCTTTCTAAATGGAGAGGAAAAAGTACAGTTGCGTTAAGATGCTGATAATGTAGGCTAATAACATTTAAGAATTTGCCCTTCTGACTCCTCGGCATCATATAAAGCCAAGCAACTGCTCTCTTAACTTACCCATACAGCTGAACCATTCAACCATCTCCATCCCATGAGACCAGACCTTTGGCCAAAGTTATTATAAATGAAGGACAAATCCCATTAAAGTGACAATTGAACATGCTCTTATACTAAGTGAATACTTGGACAGTGTAATGAGTCCTATGTTCAAGCCCTCCACACTTTTCCAGAACTGAAGGTGCTGAAGACTAGACTACTCATATTCAGGTGGGTTTCATACTGGGAGGACAGTTAAGCATTGCTAACATCTCACATTTTTCACTTGGAATGTACTTTGGTGAGTGGCTGCTCTGATGAGAAAGACAACTCAAGATCACTGCTTGCTGCCAGACTCTCTGTTTTGCTGATGCAAATATCTACAAGGCTGTGGAGCAGAGAAAAACAGTCCCCACCCCATGCACAATTTTTACTATTAACCAAGATTACTTCATTTTTCATTAATTTTGTGCTGCTCTTGAGTGGATGCATACAATTCACACTAAAATCATCAGAGCTTTGATTTAAACAATTACCTTCATCTTCTTGATGCAGTTTGTTCTGTTTTCTACCATAGGATCTCCTAAATACAGTATTCAGCATTATATGTATGAGGCATATCATGACATGGTTTGTGTCTCCCTGTCTCAGCAAGAATTAAGCTTAGAGCAGAAAGTGATGCCTTCATCTAAAGGAGTTAAAAGGAAACAGAGCAAGTAAAGAACTGCTGGCAAGTGAAGTGGAAATGAATTGGAGAGGAAGAATCTGGGACAGGTTGTTAAAAAGGACAAAGAAGAGACAGAAGGAACAGATTTGGTGGAAAAGGGCAGCCACTAGTGTAAGGTGAAGTGAAAAAAGAGAAGGATTTTCAGACCTAGAAAGTTAAAATAAACTCAAGAAGGAATTGCAGGTTGGAAACAGATATAAATGAAATGTGGGCCACAAGAATCTGCAATGATTTATGCACATGCTTCATGACACATATTTTAACAAAATCCTTTTAATCATTTTCAGTGAGTAATTGCTTCATGAAAATCATATTCTCTGCCTCTCTCTCATTTGTTTTTGGAAGCAGCAAGTTCATTCTGTGAAACTTAGAGAAAACTTTCAAATTAAGACATTTCCAAAAGACACAACTCTTAAGGCAGACATATAGAAACAAAAGTGTGCAACAGGATGTTTATTTTTTAAGATCCCTTCCTCCTTAGGTCCAAGGATGCATGATAGTCTGCAAATCAATCAGTCTGCGTCAGGAATAGGGATGCTGAAGGTGGCGTTTAACACGCAGAAGAAATTAAATGTGGTCATGTGGCCCATGTTACTGAAGAGACATTATTAGGGACTGTGCAACTTACAGTTTCCTGAAAGTTAACGATTTTAAATTCAGACATATTTAATTCATATAGGAGATAATAATAGTGTATATTGCTCAGTGGGCCATAACTTGAATAAAAAAATCTTAGGTCAGCTTAAAACAATTTTATGCTATACCTCTAACCACCATAGAATTGTGCACACTCTACTTTGCATTAAACAATTTACGTTCACATCTGTCACATATTAATTGTTGCCTCTTTTCCCCTTTCCCTGAGGGGAGCTTCTTGTTCTGACAGCACCTTGTTGTCTGTACTTCTCTCTAGCTCTTGATTTATAAAGGAATAATCACAAAAATACAGCAAATTTATTTCTAATTTTGATATTTCACTTTTACTGTCTGTGCCTATGGAGGAAGAAGTTAAAGAAAATCCTACTAACAAATGGAGTAAGAGAAAGAAGAGATCTACCTGATTACTAACCATCACCTGCTTTTAACACCCTGTTTTTCCTAAAGCAATGCATAATTGGATATGATGGATAAGAACTGTAATTATCTTCCTCAAAAGAGATCTGCCATTAGTTATCAGCTGGCCAAACTGATATGCTAAACCAATTTCTGACTTTTAAAGACTGAGAAGTTTCTGCTAATTTATGGCACATACAGAGGAGCTCAGCAGGAAAATGCTTTATAATGGACAATCGGATGACAAAGACTCTCATTAGGAGATGAATCTTTGATGACTGATACTCATCTCCACTCTAACAGGCACTAAAATGCAACAGACACACTTAAACTCTAAACAAAGTTACAATTTTATGTAAACACCAAAAACAGTGACTAAATTAAACATGAATAGACTGAATATGTTAATTGTAAATAATGAAAATTAAAAACTGAATCATATGTGCCAGCTGGTAATAATAATTTACCTTGTGAACTTTTTTTTGTGTCAGATTTTTTCAAATTCACAGCTAACTTGAACTTTGAAAAAAGAAGAGCTAGGCATTGCTTGACAAGCTGAATTAATGTGTCTATCAGCATTAAGCCCTTGCTACACAGTGACATCTCTCCAGTAGGTAAACTGCCTCTGAGACTAATGTGTCTTCACTCATTACTTAACTCCTCTATGGCTAACCTCTGAAGTGCCAGGGGATGCAAATGATCTTGTCTTCAAAATAATCTAAGGCCTGCTGTAATACAGAATGGAAAACAGAGAGAGCAAGGTCTTGTCAAAATGCAAAATCAACAGAGAGTGTCAGGAGGCTGAGTTTACTGTCTGTAATGTGATCCTTCCACACACCATAATCTCCATTTTATTTTGCCTAATGAGGCAGGAGTTAAAACCGTTGGCCTGATCAAACTCAGATGGCAGCCCTAAAGGATGAGCCCCCTGCTGCACATGTGTCCCGACACCCTTTGTTACCTCCAAGTGAGCTGAGACCAGGCTGTGAACCATGTAAATAGGAGGCTTCCAGGTTAATGAAAAGCTGCAACACCCTTCTAAATCAGGACAGAAGGTTATGCTTTTCTAATCCAAAGAAAGTTTCATGAACCTCAGTAATAAAGTTTAATGAATGCTGGTCATTTTGAACCTTGTGAATAGAGACTGGACAAAAGGTAGTATTTTCCTTTAAAAGAGTGCCTTATTCTAAAAGCACAGGTCAGCACATATTATTAGAATAACATGAATTTGTTTTCTTATGACAAATTCAAATATATCAATTAAAAAGGGATGTCTTGGGAAAAGGTAGTTAATAGTTTTTATGAACTGATGTTTTTATTAGGTGATGGCATGTTTGCTGTTTCATTTCATTACTTATCTGCCAAGGAGTTTCTTTCAACACCAAATCAGAATCTACATGCTACAATCATGTAACACATTCAACTTCAGTCCATTTGCTCCAGCTGTTGACACAGATAAATCTTTAGCAGTGAGCAAAACATAAAAATTGCCTACATTATCTTTCAGCATGTTACATAATTTGCAGCCTTTTACACAAAGGAAATAAAAATTGGAATCATCCAGTGTACTCCTACATGTCACTTGAAAATGAGACTGTGTTGGATACTACATCTATGGTGTCTGCAGAGAGGTATAGAGAGCCAAGGAGTGTTAATTTTTTAGTGAGTGCATAGGTTTTGTTCAATTTTAAGTGTGATGGATGGGGGATTATATCTGCTCTCAAAAGATCACATAGATAAAGAAAGTGGATAGGGTATACATAAAAGTACCTCAGTGTGACTCCAGTGTTCCATTAATAACTTTGAATACATTTCTGAATGCCCAAACTTTTTCTTACATGATACATTCCATATTATAAAAATTTTCATACTAACACAGAGATAACACAGTAAACTGAACAAGCAAGACATTGACACCTGGATAGTCAAAAAATATATGTATGGTTTATGCTTGGCTTGTGCATTTACATTATTTTAATTCTACTGAAAATTTATATTTTATCTGCCTTAAAGAAAAGTGTGAGCGATTTCATATTTGTTATGTTTTAGTTTTATCTCATGTGTGGTTATTAATTTGTTACTTAGACCATATTCCAATTTTGTGTTCAGATTTCACTGGGCTGTTTTTTAGCCCCTTTTGCCTTTCCTCAGTGAGGCACTTGTGACACCACTTTTCATACATTCCAGTAATCAATTTCAAAGCCATTCATCAGGATTTCAGAAGCCACTAGAAAAATTAGATACATGTGCTCAGTGTAAATGGGAATGCAGTGATTTATGACACTGGTCATTCAGAAAACCCATGAGTTCTTCTTCAGTGACATGCCAGAAATCACAACTATTACTAGAGGGCTGTGATCTGTTTATTATACAGCTTATGGGAGGTGTGCCATGTCTAATTCATTTTTAATGTGTTACATTTTTTCTGGTTGATTTCTGAAAACAAGATTTACAGTTGTTTAGAGTTTGACAAGAACAGTAAACTGCTGGTTTAGTTAATACATTTTAAAATGGATTGATTAAACTATCAGCCTGTTTGTACTCAGTGTTCAAGCTGTGAAGGCAGCACTGTTTTAATTGTAACTACAGCAGTCAGCAGTTCTGTAAATCATGTGTTATGCATCCCAAAACAGGGATGAAAAAACCACAGATGCTTAATCTAACTGGCAGGAAAGAAACTAAATTCCTGGTTTCTATTCAGCTTACAAAAGGTGGCAATCACAATTTAAAAAAAGGGTATTTCCAGAATTCCATTATGTCATTTAGCTGCTCAAGGGAAGGGATGAGTATGTTCCTGAATCACCCAGCTCACAAATCTTTGTCATTGCATCTGCTGGTAAGGTACTTAGAATGAGAGTGACAAAGCACCTCTGTCACACACAGCACAAATCAAATGAGGTTTTTCATGGTACCCACCACAGCAAAACAGCCAGTGAAGATTTTAGTCCTTTGGTATTGGCAAAATTTCCAACCTCTAGTTAAGGGTAAGCTTATAGAAAGTATTAACTATGTAGTTTCTAATATAGATCCAGATGTGGCTTTATCAAGGACATAAGAGTGTTGTAGTCCTCAATGCTACTTCCCACAGCATACAATTGTGTTTACACGACACAGCAGCACTTCTGCAGAGATGCACCACAAACACTAGGCAGAGGGCATCAGAGGCCATCACCCCCTGAATGTGTGGATTAAGTCATGCCTAGAAAGACTCTCAGAGAGAGACACCTCAGTGGTACTGAAGAGCTCTGCCTTTAGGCAGAGTCAGGATCTGTCCTGAATTCTAGTAGTCATGTACAGCCTGCTGGAATTAGATAGGCACTAAAGCAGAACCCTTGCATACATTTTAAGTTCTTAAGCATTATTCATATTATTTACCATCAGCTATCTTTTATTCCACTGCTGAATTTAAGTCAGTCATCTAGGCTCCCTGCAGAATCAGTGCAGACACATGCATTGCCAAAGTCCAATTCACCCCATGTCCCCAAGATAGGTATCAAAGACTGATGGAGCTACCTGTCCTGTATAGTTGTTCCATTCTTTCCCTAGACTACAGATGAAGCTCTCTGTCTTTGATACACTGCCACGGCTCAAGCAAATGCTCTAAAAGAAGGGGTGCACATTTGTCAATGGTCTGTTTTCTTAGTTGGCTGTTTGCATTTTCAACAGTAGCAGGGATATTTCACATGAAAATACAACAAACTTTTCAAAGTAGTGAGTAGGTCACTTAAATATGACAACAAGCTATCATCACGTGTCCCCAGACTCCCACAACCATATCTTCAGGGTGCAGCATAGCTGGAACATTTTGTGGATGTCACCACAGGAGCAAGCAATGGTGAAATTTGGATAGGTAGTCCTCTTTGCTCTTCTCTTTTTGTCCACAAGACTGCAATGCCTGAGGTGGATTGTGTTCCTTGTAATTGGGAAGTAATCCAGACTGGAGGATGACAAGGAAGGGAGGAGGAGGTCTAGGATTAGGGCAAGGCACAGAAGAAAGTTCACAGAAGAAAGATGGCAGACTCAGCATCTCAATATCTTGAGCAAACATGTAATGAACAAGCAGTTGCAATAAAATCATACCCTTGTTTTATAATCACTGGACTTGTTCACAATTTATGATTGTGGAAAAAAACCCCTAGGATTGTGGAGAAAAATCTAAGGTTGTGGAAAAAACAGACTAAATTAAAAAATGCTTGATGAAAAAATGCAGCATAATTAGATGTCAATGTGTACTTTGCTTAATCTCCGACAAGCACCCATGAAACATGAAATTACTGAAATTTAGTTCATTAAAAACTAAAAACAAGAGTGCTAAGTTGATTAAAAAGTAATGTCAGAGGCACCCAGCTGCAACCAGGAGAAAATACTTTTTCTTAATTTTGTGGGTCCACTCTGCAGATGGCTTGGCCCCTTTGTGTTTTGCTTCTGACCATCCCAACCTTTTTTTCCCCACTGTTCCCCCTTTCAGACCTGAGCTGACTTCATATGTCTACTCCTAGTGGCTCTCCTCCCTCCTGAAAAATATCAAGGAAGAGCAGCCTTGTACAGGCTCAGGAAGGTCTACAGGTCCTGAGAAAGGAATCTGCAGTGAGATTGTGCTAAAATAAAGAGAGAATCTAAGGAGGACAAGAGGAGGCAGGAGTCTGGGGGCAGTAGGGAAGAAGGGGGTGAGCTGTGGAAAGAGATCCATGCCCAGGAAAAGAAGAGGGTCTGCACACTCAACACCACACTGTGGTGTGGCCTCCAGCATGGACTGGAACCACCCTGGGTTAAATTTTAGTCTTTGTAAATTCAGGAGGGAGCACAGTGGAAGGAAAGGGAAAGTGAGTGAGAAGGTGAGAGATAGAGGACAAGAAAGAAAGAACAATTTTACCTATGGCCCACAAAATCTGTTGAAGCCCACATCCAAAACATTGCACAGCAATATGTGGGACAACTTTATACCAGTACAGTGAAACACTGAAATGGTTTCACCTATACCTTGACCATTTCTGCAATGCCATTCCACTTGTTCCTTCTCTGCCATTCTTTCAAAAGACTCCAAAGTGCAGCAGAATAAAATACACAATAATTAAGTCATATTTAAAATTCATATTAAAATACTCAGGTACTGTAACCCTGTAGCTTTCATATGCAATGTCTGGAGATTTAATTAAATGCAAGGAAAAGATATTTCAAAGTAATGTTATGAGAAAGTGCAAGCCACTACTGAGTATACAAAAATTACTTACTGTTTGTCCTTGATCCAAAGAGACAACAATTTTGCAATACGTTTTAGATCGAAGGTCAGAAAATTTAGTTCTATATGCAAAACACAATGTTAGAAAAAAGTATTTTTTACTTCAGGCTCTTTGTTTAATTTCTTGGCTGTTATTTTAGGGGGGGGTTTGTTGGTTTGTTTTGTTGGGTCAGGGGTTTTTTTGCTTTTTTTTTAATTTTAATTTGAGACAATAGGATTTATCATCTGGAAAGGGAAAGACAAATCTGGTATTAGATTTTACACAAATGGCAAGACTTTATCTGCTGGTACATCAGACCAGAGGAAGGCAAAGCGAAGGGACTGTGAAACATGAGTCCAGATTTAAGTGGATAGGTTTTCCAAAGATACTTACTTTAATTACTATTTTATCTGTGAAATACAGTCAGTATCTTTGACCAGAAAACTTTCTTAGATTGGTTTAACCTCAGGCAGCAACCAAATCCCACACAGCCACTCGCTCACATCCCCACCAGTGGGACCAGGGAGAAAATCAGAAGGATAAAAGCTTGAAAATTCATGGGCTGAGATACAGACAGTTTAATAGGGAAAGCAAACACGACACACACAAGCAAAGCACACCAAGGAATAGACTCACTGCTTCCCATGGCAGGCAGGTGTTCAGCCATCTCCAGGACAGCAGGGCCCCATCACACATAATGGTGACTTGGGTAGACAAACACCACCACTCCAAATAACTCCTCTCCCTTCTTTTCCCCATCACTTTACAAACTGAGCATGGTCTGGAATATCCCTTTGGTCAGTTGGGGTCATCTCCCCTGGCTATGTCCCCTCCTAGCCTCCCAGGTTGTCCTAGAGTGACTATGATACCTGTATCCCCACCTTGTCTGTTCTGTGTTCTGTACCTTTAAGACTGGTTCTGAGAGTGAGCAGGGAAAGAAGACGCACGCAGTTTGTTTTGAAAAACAGTGTTCACTCCTCAGGATCTTCTCTCGTCCTTGGGACTGTGGGGTTTTTTTTGTTTGTTTGTTTTTGGTTTTTTTGGTTTTTTGTTTGTTTGTTTGTTTGTTTGTTTGTGTTTGTTTTTGTTTTTTTCGTCGGATGCACGGAGAGCAGCCGGAGAGAGTTTTTTCTTCCTTTTGTTAGTTTAGCTAGCTGAGGCAAAGAAGCTTTCCTGGACTGCTTTTTTTCCCTTTTTTTTTTTCTCTTGGGACTGTTTAAATCTGCTCTGGACTGAAAAAACCCAGAGGAGCACCGGGATCTTGCGCCCGTGGCCCACCGGGCCGGGACTCGGCATCTTCCAGCACCGAAGGGACTGATGAACAGACTGAGGGAGCGAAGTTAACTCCTGGCATGGACTCTCAGTTTTGCCATCTCTCTTCGGAGCGGTGAGAGGTTTTATTGTTTCATATTATTATTATTATTCATTCTTTATACTTGTGGGTATTTTGTTTGTTAAATAAATAGTTTTTTCCACTTTTTCTCTGAGGAAGTTCTTTTCCCGGACCGGCAAAGGGGAGGGGCTGTTTGGATTTGCTTTCCAGAGGAGCACCATTTCGGAGGGTTCCTCCCAAATTGGCCCTAAACCAGGACACAGGTACCCCAAGCATCCTTGTCAGCATGGCAGTAAAAGAAAGAAGAAAAGGCCTGGACTCCATGTAAGAGCTTCCCAGCAATAACAAAATCATCTCTATATTATCAACTTCGTGTTCAGCACAAATGCAGAGCACAGACCCATAATAGCCACTGTGAAGAAAATTACCCCAGCCAAAACCAGCACAATTGGAGTTACAAGCATATTTTTAAACCTTGTCTCCCACAATCAACAAGTTTGAATCATGTAAGCACAACCATATTGATACTTGAAGCTAGTGTTTTAAAAGGTTAACTCTGCTGTCAAGGCCCTTAAGAAGGCTTGGATTTGCATGCAAATCAAAGATACAGCAGAAGTCAGTAGATCCCTAGAGACAGAACTTTTTCTAAGCTAGTCAAGAGAAGATTTAGAGCACATAAGGTCCTGCAACAAGGACAACTGCAATCACAGCATGCACTCTACACTGTATGATGTGTCATGTACACTGCACAGATCTACCATCTCTGTTTCTGTTGTATTCTTTTTTTCAATATTCCTAGCTACATCACCCACTATACGGTTCTGATAGAATGTGATAGAATGGACTAGGGATGGACTTTCAAAAGAAAAGAAAAATTCCTAAAATTAGCTCAGGAACCTTGTGGGAGTATTGCCCATAATTGGATTTGATTTTAAGATGCTTCCTCTTCTGGTTTGAGTTAAGCTTAGCTAGCCGTACTAGAAAGAATGATTCAGAAAACAGGTACTTGCATCTTAATCACAAAATAAAAATACATTCCAGAAAGGGCATTTACCCACAACTGCCAAGCACGTGCCTTTTTAGCACAGATGATTTTAGCTCTTTCAGTGGTTTCCTTGAAGATTTAAACTCTTTCAATGTTTCCTCCATAAAGTTGACCGGCAATGTTTCACAAAAATTAGGGAAGGAAGAATAGAATAATCCCATTGTTGTACATACATAGCAATTTATGTCAGAATAAAACCTTAATAACAACAACTGAAAGTATACTAAAGACATGTCTAACAACAATGTCAGGGATAAACATCAGAAGTAGCAGACCTTTGTTTAAAACATACCACAGGAAATATATTCACCAGTTGGAATTTATGAACATTGAGTGTTTATTTAAAACAGTAACCTGTCTAAGGCTCTTGTGAAGTGACCAAAAGCACACATAGCTTTCTGCACTTGCAGAAAGACTACAGGAGAAAGGAATAAAATTAATTACCCATTTTCAAATTTTCCTCAAACTCTATGATTAACATATTTCAAAATTGTGAATTGATACAATAATTTTGTATTTTCATTACTTTGATTTTCTATTCTTTATCTAAAATATATTCTAAATATTCTCTGAGTACACTATTTCCTGCATCTCTACCAAAAGCACATGCTTTACAGTGGGAAGGAAAATCCAAAATAACCAGTCCTACACATGAATGATACAAAGATACAGTATCTACAAAACTTTCACTACTGATATTTGTCTGTTCTTATAATTCTGGAAACAACTCCAAACCAACCACTAGGGAAGAAAATGCAAGTGTTGAACACTATATGCAAGTCTAACATGTAAGATGGGTGGAATTCTTGTTTTTCACAATGATCTAAGAAAAAGCAAAATGCTGTTGTTAGGATAAACACTGATCATCACTGATGATCATGAGGTATCCCAAGTTAAAGCCACATGGACCTACTGACCTGAGAGCTATGAAAGCATGTCAGACTTTGTCTTGAGAATCTACCACAAGCAGTGAAAGAAATCTAGTGCAGTATCTTCATAGTTTCATGCAAAAGCTCTTGATCCTTGGATGGCACAGTGAAGACCAGAAATATGGGATGACATTCTTCTTTTTATACTTGTTAAGCAATGAAGAGGGATATGAAATGGTGTGAAAAACAGGACTCTACTGTTTGAAGAGATTAGAGGTGATGCTGAAACACACAAAGACTGTAGTCAGTGTCTGTAGTTACCAGGCCAGATGCAGCACCACAAGGGGCAATGGTAACTTTTGAAGGAGTAAAACCGATTCAGATTTGTTTTTCCTTGCAGTTCAACTAAAATGAGATCCAGCTAAAAGACTCAAGAATGCTAGTTTGGAATTACTCTTGAGGGCCATAGCTGCAGTGTCAGCTCAATTTCTGGCACTTGGACATATTACATACATGTCACACAGACAGGAGGTTCAGGAATACAACATGGACAGTGCCAAAAAATAAAGAAATTCTGTATCTTGAGTATGCATGGTTCTGCACCTGCAGCATAGATGCACATACAGCAATCATTTTAAGAATGGATTCATTAGACACATTTTTTTTTTAATTCCTGTGAGGAGAAAAATGTGCTTCTATCTAGTTATTTTGATTAAAAGGAGTTGTGGTTATTGAAGAAATGAGCGGCAGGGTATTAGGCTACAGTATTCACAATAGGATCTGTCAGAGACAAAATCAGTTCTTGCTTTTTTACAATGCAGTTTGTAGCTGAACCATGTGCACACGATGGAGGAATGAGCTTATTTGGAGCTCTTATTTTAGTCTTGCCTAGAACAGTTTCTGTGCTTTGAATAAAGGATTATGCCAGAGAGACTCAGATGTCAAGGCATCTGTGAAGGTTTGGGGAAAGTCAAGTCCAAGTCTGACATCTGATTCAGGAAGGAGGAATTGGAACCTGTTTTCTCACTTCATAGCTATGTGCAATGATGGTGAGGTTATTGTCTATTCCAGATCAGAGTTTCCCCTGTCAACTTTATCTTGAAATTAAGAATTTATTACATGATTTCTTCAGAGATATTTAAATACGTAATTAAATACACATAGTAAGTTATGTTAAATTCACAGAAATATTTCCCTAATGGCTTTGAAGTTTTTAATTGAGTCTCTGGATTAGCACCTGAATACTCAAGGAACACGACTGCTTCTGAGTCCATCATACTTTTACTTCAGTGACCATGAAAATGAGGACAAGTAGATCAAACTATAGTGAGCTTCTGTTTAACTACATGACGGAAACCAGCACAGCTGGAGTCAATTCTCAGCAAATTGATCAGAATTCCTTTACTTTAACTACAGCTTAACTAATAAATAGGCTTTCATAATATTCTGCAATCAATCTAAATGTATCTTAAAAATTAGTGAAACATTTGAACTTGAAATGTTCACTAAATCTTAAGTATATAAGGTTGAAGAACTTTTGTAGCTTTTCTTTTTGCCAATTTGGAAAAGAATAACTATTTATTATAAAAAATTGTTAACTAGGTAAACTCTGTAGAAGATGAATGTTCATAATTCATTTCCTATGTTACAAAACTGGTGCTTTTTTCTTTTTCAAAATTTAGTATTTGCTTTTGTTACCAGGTATTCTGGTTTTTCGTTTGTTTGTTTAAAGACATTTTTGTATCAACTTCTGGAACTAATAGTAACTACTATTTGGGAGAGGGGAGTAGTTTCTTGGGAAGTAGTTTCTTGTGGAGTAGTATCCTGGGGAGTAGTTTCTTGCCCAGTAGTTTTCACTGAAAATTTGAAAAAACTGTATGCATGCTGATGCTCTTCTTCTGCCAATTTTTAAAGTAAGCACACTTCATACAACAATGCAGACATTTTCCTGGATAGATCTGTTTCTTTTAAGGGGTTTTTCAAGTATTCTGTGAACAAGACAATCTTGAGCTCCCTTTGAACATAATAAGCACTTGGAAGATCTAATGAAAATACACTCTTTAAAAATGTAATTGATCTGGCTTTCACCCTTTTTTCATGATTATTTCTGCAGTTACAGACTGGCAAAATCTGAAAGTAATAGAAACGTCTTATTTGCTAAAATAAATGAATACATTGAACTTTTTTTTTTTCCCGCCTAAAAGTCCATGTTGCAATCCCTCCTAAGGGAAAAAAAATAACAAGAAAAAGATGGACTTTGAACTTAAAGCAAACATAAAAGCTTTTTTCACAAAAAAAGTCAATTACACAACCCAATTTGTTTTCACTAGCAACCAAAGGAAAGCCTGGTTAGGATGTTGCAAGATCCAAACACCTTGGATCTACATATTCCACCAAAGTTTATATTGTAGCTATTTCTAAGAAACAAACTAACAATTAGAGACACCTGTTAAAAGGGCCTGTGCTCTGTTCACACTTCATGTAGTATCTTAAAGTGACAGCATATTAAAATGTCAATACAACTCTTTTCCATTACAGAAGTATTTTTAACAACAGAAAGTGCAATTAAATTGTCTGCTCCTAAGTACTTGTATATAACTTGCTTAGTAAAAAGTACTAAAGTACACTGGTGTAAAAGAGAAAACCACCAAATATATAAATTTTAATACCAGAAAACACACAATGACAAAAGACATAAACAGAAAAAAAAATAGTAGTTAGATTAATCTCTGCCCCCATTTTTTTGTACTTATTAAGCACATAATATGTTTCTTCTAAGATAGCTTTTCAATTTCAGATGTATAGGCCCATATTACAAGATAAATATTGCAAACAAAATAAATACAGCCATGCTGAAATTATTCAAAACTTTACACTTGATTATGTGCCCACTGTACAACTTACGATGAAACATTCTTTGACTTTGAACCCTCCAGCACATAAATATGTGCCTAACTCATGTCAGAAGTCCATGAGAGAGAGCTAAGCCACATTATGGACCATACCTGAGAAACAGAGCAAGATAAGCACCTTCAGACAATTCCTACAGATCCTTTTTATGGGTATCACCCATACAGTGAAGATGCATTTACAGCATGTTCACTGTTAAATGAAGTTAAAGAAAAATTACAGCTTGATAAAGTGGATTGCTTGGGGAAAATTCACTTTAAAAATCAATTGTTAATTTAGAAGAAAATTCCAACAAATATGAAAGTTTAGAGTTGTCAAAATTGAATTTCTAACAAAACCTGGTTTAAATATTCTGTCATGAATTCAAGCCCATGCATGTGTCCAGAACAGAGCATCTAAAACATTTTAGCCCCATTTCAATGTCCCATGGAGTGCTACACAGTGGCAGTGCCTGAGGGAAAGGTGAAAAATTTGACTGTGTCTTAGAAATGCTGCCTATTTCATCATTTATTTAAAGTCACAGACAGGTATCACCCTGACTTTCCAAAACGTTCATGTCATGCCAAATTATTCACAAATATTGGGTTTGCTTAACTGATTATTCTGAGCTGCAGGACTCTGTAGAGTAGATCTAATAATACTGTAATCAGGGGGAAATTACTTTTACACACATGACCAACATGTTGCTCCAGGTTAACACTTTGTAGGAGAAAGAACGAAAATGAGCGGTCCCTAGGTATTTTTCCTCACAGCCTTAGTTTTAACAGAAGTAACATAAAATGCAAGTCTTTAGCCTGCATTTCATGAAAAGTCACAATATTTTCATCTGCATCACTTCTGCAGTTTCCCACTAACAGTAATTAGTAGTAGCTAACTACTAGCAGTAGTTAACTAAAAGCATTAGTTTCATTATTTTGAAATCTGAAAATTTATTGAAAATTATGACTGATGTATCTTCAAAAGACATCTTCTAATATATTTGTCTTTGTTTTCTGAAATATGTCTCATCAAAACTTTAGCTGACCAAATTTCTGTTTATTCTAAGTTTTATTATGCTCTGGATAAAAATCCTTGTTAATTTTTCAAATATGGAAGTATTCAAATATCAGTACTCAAGATACCTGTGTGTTCAGAAACTAACTTGTCTTCATATAGAAAAATAACCTCTTCCCAAAGGCTTCTGAATCACATTGTTCACATCAGTTGAAATTTGGTGCAACTGCATAAATTATGTCTTCCAAGAGCACCTGTGAATTTGCCTCGTGCTGTAACATTTATGATTATAACTTTATGATTTGTCACCCAAGACTCAAGTTTACATTATTCTTAAGCTATGTGATTAAAACTGAGGAAGAACTGTGGGCCAAGCTTTTCAAAGCTGCTATATGTATTTCCACTGCACTCAGGCTAGCCAAGAATACTGGAACTGTTGTAGCCCCATCACACATAACAACCCTGTTCTAATTGGTGCAGAATTCCTATTAGTCACAAGGGTCTGTACTGGCAGCCACAAAAAGCTGGATTGTAAAAGACATTCTGACCATTGATTTCTTTCCAGAATTACCTACTCCCATATAAGAGTTTGTGAGGAACAGGTGAAGCAGAGTCATTAATCCACCTCTACACCATATACCACCTAAGGACTTCTGATACATTAAGAAAATTTTCCAGTGCCAAAATGTCCCTCAATGACCTGTCAGGATAGCATAAAAAGACAACAATAAGACTTTGCCCTTCTTATTCAACTGCTCTAAATGCTTCTGCTGTATAAATTTGTTCAAAGATTGAAAAGTGAGTAAGTGGAAATGGCATCATTAGTGCATCTAATTGATCTCAAAGTTTGGTTTGGCTACTTGAGGAAAGGTTTCATGTAGCAGAATCAGCTGAATCTATGTGAACTATTAATCTTGTTCCACAGATGTGATGTTCTCTGGGATTTCATGTTGTTTCTAATGGATGAGATGTTTTTCATGGTACCCAGAATGCATATGAGCATGACACACTCATCATCATTCTTTTATTACTTTTCTACTGATTCATCAAAATAGTGGATGGAAAGTGTCTGAGTCAGTGAATTCAGCTCTTAGTATCACAGGCAACTCTGTCATATATGTCTTTAGAGGTCACTTGTCCTAAGAAAGTGACTGTTCTAAAGATAGGAGGCTTTTTGACTCCATAGTACCTATTATTATGTGTCAGAAGACAAAGGATCAGAAGGCCATCTGTCCTAATATTTAGTCTTTGCCAACAGTCTATAGAGGATCATCAGGCCAGCATACAGCAAGATGACAAATACATACCCTCTGTTTTTCCAGATGTCATGATTATGGAATTCAGGCTTGTTAATTATGTCCTTGCTCTCTCCATCTAACTATGGGAATAAGTTCCACGTACGGCACTGTACTTATTTCTTTATACAAGTTTACTTCCTACCTAGGGCACAACGCTTCATGTTCCATTTTTTTCATGCTGTTCATCAGAATTGACTGAAAAAACCACACATCTGCTTGGAGAGAGACTCAATTTACTTCCTTCCATATTCCTCCCTCTCTAACTACACTTTTTGCTGGCCAGTTTTCTATGTTTGCTTGCTTGTTTCTTTTTTTTTTTTCAAATTTTCTGCTTTTTGTTGTTAGTTTTTGGCCAAGTTAGAGAGCTGAAGCTGGTGAGTGCACGGCTGACATGAGGGAATATGAGGCTCTTTTTAGTAGCCATGAATTAGTATATCTGCTAAAGCTGTAATATGAAATTTCAACCCTAATTACATATTTCACAGAAAAGTCAACACCTCTTTGCAATGTGCAATCATTTTTCATAGTAATAAAAGCAAGCAACTTCTGCAATATTGTGCAATTTTATTAACAGGGAACTTCAGGAATCCTTTATTCATTCAAATTTGGCCAAGTATTTGGATATTTGAATTAAATACTGCAGAGCTGATAAACGAGTACTTTGAAGAACAGGAACTAATATACCCATGATTTTAATGGTTTGATGCCTCTGACTTACGATCTTCCACGAACTGATGTAAGAGTTCACCTGAAACAGAACAGGGACATTTACCCCTCAACTTGGTCTCCCCGGTTCCTACCAGGTTTTCACTGAGTGTCCTGCTGCTTTCTCTGTGATAGTTCTGATGCTCACTGAACTCTTCTAGTGAGCTGATACAGCTCACAAATTCATCAGAAACTGCACCAATTAGTCTCTTCCCCTAGGGTGATGTGTTCTATAGGCTTATGGCAAACTGCAAGGTTCTGTAAGGAGGAGCACTATTGACACAAGGGTAACAAGCATCTTGCCTTTTTAGCAATAGTGAACAACAAATTTGGAACTTCCTGTCTGGTAAAGATGAATACTAAATTTCAGCATATTCCTAATTTTCCTAAGACATATATACTGTTACAATGCATTATCTGTATAATAATGGAACTGTTATCTGTTTTACTTCTTAGATATGTCAAGTTGTTCAAATAATATAACAATTTGGCAAGAAAAAGAATGTATCTGAAAAGGAAAAGGATATATTGCTATTCATTTAAAAATTCACCTTTCAGGCGATTAAATTAGGAAAGATTTTTACATACATAACATTGTTACATTATTCTATTCCCCTGTGAAGGTAACATAATATTCTTGCATTATTTTTATTTCTCCTGTGATGAAAATCAACTTACACCTTCAAAAGAACATTTTTGTCCATAACTAACTGAACTTCATTTTCTAAGAGAGGAAATAACACTATGAAGCATGTTCTGTCAGACAAGATAGACAAAATGGCAGAAATAAAAGTTCATCTATAACTTAGAGACATAGTAAATAAATACCTATACATCTTTGACTAGGATGTAGTTTTGCATTACAGGATAGCTGATCCAATATTCTGCAGCCACTAGAAAACAAATACTTTTTAATAGCTTTGTTTTCTGACACACCATCAAGCTAAATCAATTTTGCCTGCAGTTTTGCAACTGCTAAATCTGGCACATGGGAAATGGTGGGACCAAACTACAGAGACCAGAAGGGTGTCGGGTGTCAAGTAACCCGGAGCAGGCCTAACTCTTTTAGTGTAAAACTACCCTTTCACCAGATTAAGTGTAGCAGCATACTCTAATGACAGCATGTACACACACACCTTTCATGCATAACTTAGCACACAGTTTGGGGGTTGCCATTGATGATCTGGGTCTGGGTTGCTCCCTTCTTTGTCTTCATATTTCCTCATACATAATTGTGTGGGGAATTAATTCAGAGAACCAAGCTGGTAAAAAAGAAACCTAGCCAGATGACAATTAGTCATGATTGACTCATCATGGTGATCAGTCTTCCACTGTGCTAGCTCCCTGAAATGCAGTGTGTGTCAAGGGGGCAAAGACTGGTAGTGTATGTGTCAAGGGAACACAGTTCTGAAAGAATTGAGCTGAAAATGTTGTGGAACCATGTTTTTAAATGAAATATGCCTTCTTTTCACTTCTTCTCTCTAAAGGTTCTCCTACCTCACCCCTTGCACTGTCCCTGGCAGTTGGCTGATTCTTGTGTTGAAATGATTCAGCTCACTAATGTGCTAAAGAAAGAAGAATCCAACGTTCCTGCTGGGGGAAACCATCTTGATCTAAGTTGCCACACCTGGGCAGACACTGGATGGACAGTGGCACATGTAGCACTTTACACACTACAGACCCTGCACTCCACCATGTCCATCTGGGCACCCACAGCACCTCCTCACCACTCTGCTGCAGGCCCGTAATGGCAGCCAGTGCACAGGGGACACAGAGCTACTGTTTTACCCCTGCTCCAGATTCAGGGAAATGGATAAAAAAGTACAAGAAGCGACCATACTTTTGTAGTAACAAAAAGTTAGTACTGCTATGGATCAATAATCCATTACGGAGAGATGAGAAAATTGTGAGGGCCACAGCACCTCTGAGGCACAACCCCTTCTGTGTGCTGCTCTTCAGCTGGTGCCATTGAGCTCTGCCCCTGGCTCAACCCGGGTTGTAAAAGCACAATCTAACCCACTGCCTTCTCACCAGGGAGTCATCAGCTTACTACAACATCTCAGCAGCTAAAAACTTGCAAATATTTCCTTAGCTTTTTGTTGTTTCTTTTTACTCTCTTGAGAAATAAGTTCAAAAGACATCTCCATTGTGCCAAGATTATTTTGGAGATGGTATTTTACTTGCATCCCACTCAACATGAAGACTCTTTTTTCTCAAAACCCCCTCTAGACCTAGAATACACACTGATGCATCTGTTCGTAAAAACATACAGAAAGCACAGTTCATAAAGATACTATCTCTCCTTTTATTTATTTATAGATTTACTTGGCACTTACTGGCCTAATGCAGTTATTTTCGGGACATACTTAAATACAGCATTAAGGGCCAACTTCTCTGAGGGAATTATTGGCATTGCTACAGTTACATTGTGCTTCCAACACATACAGCCTTATTCTCTTGTATCCATAGCTTTAAAAAGCTAGCTCAAGTACAAGTAAGAAAAAAGAAATGTAAAGAGGAGAAAATTTACTTTCTGTTTGTTGTAAATGAAATCATTAAACACTGATTTTCCATACTTGAACTCCCTCCCACTCATTGCAGTAGGTTAACAAAAACCCATAAAATAAACACAGGCAGTTCTTTCTTTCTTTCTTTCTTTCTTTCTTTCTTTCTTTCTTTCTTTCTTTCTTTCTTTCTTTCTTTCTTTCCTCTCTCTCTCTCTCTCTCTGTCTCTTTCTTTCTTTTCTCCTTGCTTGAATTATTTTAGGCATGTTCCACCCATGGTTAGAAATCAGGCATGACAATGGTCTAATGCAAAAGTTTTGTCCATGGAGAAATCAGACATGACTACGGTCTACCCTGAATGTGATCTTAATGTTTTATACCACTGAAGAATCATTAACATCTGTTAATAACTCACCCAGATGCTTTGTTAGATTGTTTTAAAAAATCTTATGTACATCATAGATGTCTCCAACTCATAGTCTAAGTAACCTTTCCCAGCTGCTTAATCCTTATTTAAAATCTTTCTTTACAATAGACACATTTTTTAACTATCCCATTCTTTTGTCTCCAGACAAAGTAACTGTGCTAACATCTGTTCATTTTCACTCCCCAATTCCCATCTTAAATACTTATTTTCAGCATGTATTTTTCTTGTAAATAGAATCCCATGTACTTTCTCACCTCCTAGTCCTTCATTTTCTCCTTTCCGCTCTTGCTCTCATTCCACTCTATCCCTCATGATTTCTTTTGACTGATTATACTTTAAATACAGTATTAATAGAGAGAAAAAGATTATTTAAAGAACTTCTTTGATTATCTTACACTAATTTAGGCTTGGGAAAAAGAAAATGGGGCCATTCCATGAATCTACTATGTCTAAAGGGAATAAACAGAGGGAAAGGGGAACAATATACAATAAAGGGTTTGTAGGTAGTTGTTAGGGATAAAACTATGTAATGGAAATACTGGAACATTAGAAAATACCTACTGGCTGTGAGAAGCAGTAGACTATGCAGGAGCATTCTGAGGGAATTAGAGGGGAGTTGTCATTGAGCACATTTTAAAATAGACCGTACAAAAGGTATGGTTTGGGACCGAGCAACAGGCAGAGGCAAGGAGAGGGGAGAGGGTGAGGGAAAGTGAGAGGAAGAGGAAGCTGAACTCAGCACTGGGATGGAGATTTCTGAATGCTAGTACAGCAGTGGCAGAATATGACAGACACAGGCTGTAACACCTCATTTGGGAATGGGCTGTGATTTTAAGTGCTGGTTCTACTGCAGTGGTCTAAACAGTACAGCTCTGGATAAAATGCTAGCAGCCCTGGTACCATTCCCCATTGCCAAGAAATAGCAGATGAATAGTTGAATGGATGTCCCATGTCCAAAATAAATAAACCAGATTTATAAGTGGTGTACAAGATAGTTCATATTGCACTGAGCACCAAGATTTTAATGTTAGTTCTTTCTCACCGTTAAGAGTGTAAGGGGCACTGAGACAATTTATATAACTCAAAAAAGGTACATTACCATAAGTTAAAGTAATTCCTTTTTCGACAGTAATACAATAGCATATCCTGAGACTGTGGGAATCTAAACAAATAAAATAATTAAATACATCTATTGTATTTAAGACAACATAACACACTATAATACTACTGGGTGTTTTCTGTACAAGCATGGCTGTACTTTTCCAGATCTGTCAGCTAACTCACATATCCAAAATGTTTCAAACTGCATTTCATTTTTGTCATGATAATTTAGTCACGGCTTCTCATTCATGTAAATATCCTGTTTATCTGTAGACATCTTGAGACAGTACAAAGAAAATCCAACTGCTTCTATACTGTCTTTAACTTCTTCAGTAGTTTCTAACTAGAGAAACAGACAACAGTACAATGAATATATTTTAGAGGGTATTTAGACCTAGGCCTCTTCCTTTTTTTGCCTTTTCCCATCGGGCAGTTTAATGACTAATTATAAAGAATTATTCTCTCATAACTGTAAGGTATGTTATGATTCTTCACTGTAACAGTTTTAGAGCTCTTCCATCACACTTTCCTGTTCTGTCTAAAAGAGGATTATTTGTAGCCTCATATTACAAGAAGAAGCATTTTCATAAAATTAAGACAATAACAAATGGAAGAAAAAATTTTCATAACTTTCTTGGATTTAAACTGTGAGTGCAGAATGTATAGCCTGTGAAATCACAAAACACAGTCCACAACAGTTTTTTGCAACTGCATCATGCAGACACAACTAATCAACTGCAGGTTTTTCCAGTGCCAGAGAACTTAAATACAAAGAAACTTCACTTCCTCTACCAAGGAAGATGCTGTCCCAGTACAGCCAAATATGTCTGCGTACATTTACTTTTTTAAAGCAAATACATAATATTTAGATGCAAATATAAATATATAGATGCAGATTATAGAAGAGAAACTCTCAGGCTCTTATCATTTTACAAGTTCTGCCCATGTAGTTGCCAGTAATGTTTATATGAACTTTGTAAGCACTAGAAATCCAAACACAGAAAGGATATTGTGCTATGTCATTAGAATGAAAACAAAATATACAATAAAGGGACGTGAAACAAACTGTTCTAGCTCATTGTCCAAACTGGAGGAAAAATAAAATAACAAGCAAAAAATTGTTAAGAGAACAAATGACTGAATATATCTTGCAAATGTCCATAGTCAAAAGGATTGTCACTAGCAGGATGGATAATATTCAATATGCCTTCTAGCATGATTACCATTTACTCCCCAAACCAGCTGCTCAAGGAATCTTCTGTAAGGGTTCACCTAGACAGAGTTGTGCTTGAGGAATGTAAAAGACCTTCTCACAGAATGATAGAATTGTCTGAGCTGGAAGGGATCCAGGGATCATCAAGTCCTACTCTTTAAGTGAATGACCATATAGGATCAAACCTGTGACCTTGGCGTCATTGGTGCCACACTGTAATGGGAAGATGCACCAAACCAAAAATCCCAAACAAGGTTAAATACTGTATCTTGATGAGAACTGAGGCCACTCTACATCAGTTTTGGTCCACCCGCCTTCTAGAAACCCAAACCATTCCTTCTGTATCTATCTGACAAGAAATTATACAAGAAAACCATCACATGTTCCTTCTTGACCTGGTATCTTTTTCTTTTGCTCTCTCTGGTAGACTTTCCACTTGCTTCCTTGTCTAAAAAGCTTATGTCATCTACTACTGTCTCTCTCAATTCCCCTGTGATGGTCTTGCCACTTGCTCCCTGCACACAGAGCCATTTCACTTCCTTTTGGTGCACTCCTGAAGTAACTATTTAGGCATTTGGAGTTGCCTTTTATTTCATATTATTGCCCTAAAATAATACAGAAAGCATTCCTTAATAGGTAAATAGAGATTATTGTTCTGTCTTGAGCTGAAGGTGGACATGGTTTATTTTGCGGGTGTTAGAAATCCTAGGTTGTTACATCTCACAAATGGCTCAAGAAACTGAGGGAAGTTTTGGTAAATCCAGTGAAATGGCACAGACAATATACAACCTGAAGCATGCTATCATCATGCTATGCTGTGAAATGGAAATTATGATTTTAGGGTATTTCAGTATAAAAAAGCACCTAAAAAACCTCAGGAGTAGATGGCAGAATGTGTAGTCAAAATTAAAGCTTGAGAGATCTGTAGCAGTCTGATTTGATGATGCAGAAATTCAGTTTCTATCCAAAAAGGGATAGAATTATTTTAAAATCAAGAAAAGAATACAGGTTATAGATCTTCCAAAAAATTTACACTGATTTGAAATAAGTGTATCATCAAGCAGTTCTGGTGTTTGATCACAAATACCACATGAGTATCACACGAGAAGATGATGAAGCCACACTTACACAGGTCCTTTTATCCCAAAGGATCTTGACACTCTTTATAAAATATATATGTGGTACACCTATGAACAAAAAAAAAAAAGCACATAGGAACAGAAATCACTTTGACCAGCACTGCAAGTCAGAGCATCTGTTTAACAGTGTACATCAACACTGTTCTTTAATTCAGGGAAGGATTTAAATTGCAGTGGTATATCTAGCAGGAATTATTAGCCCATGTGCCCTTATTAATTCCTAACAGATTGTACATAGAAGGAAAAAGAAGGGCAAATTACAGAGCACTGGATCACATCCACATCGAAATTACTACGAACTGTAAAGTCCTCATTATAAAAAATTTGGATCTGTACGTAAATATCAGAAGTATTTCAATGCTGAAATTCAAATGCCAAAACCAGAATATGAGCTGCACACAAGCCCTGAAAAAATTGTGCCAAGGCCACTGATAATTGAAGGAAATCTAATCCTAGAGAAAAGCCTTGATATTTGGATGAAACAAGGACATTATGCTGAGTTGGTGAGGGATTATTTTTACTCGGTTCTTTTTCTTCAAAATGAAAAAAGCATTTCTCAAGAAACTATCAGTTTCAATATATTTTTATACACTTCTTCTAGACAACAATGAATGTTGTTCTCTACATTTTCAAACAAAACCTTCTGTTTTTCTAGTTCAAAATGACTTAAAAGTCATTGAAAAGAAAGAAAGGAAAAAAGGAAGTGAAAACTTCCAAAATCCAAAATTAATTACACTAAGTTTCATTGGCCATAACTCATTGTTTTTCTAAGTCTTCTGAGAGTTCAACTGTTCATTCCAATACAGAATATTTTGGTATCCTGATAATTTTCCCAGGACAGGAAGACTATTTTCTGCTTAAAACTGTTACGAATCTAACTAGAGCAGTTTGCATCAAGTACCATGAACTTAACATGGCCTGATGCAAACCAAGTGAACTATGGTCACTTGGAAATGCTAACATTGTATAAGGACAATGAACTCTTCCTTAACCAATGTTTTTCAGAAACAAGCTGCACCTCTGCCCATTCAAGCAAAAGAGTCCAAAAATCAAAGAGGAATTAATGATATAAAGGAAGTAGGTCTTGCAAAATAACAGATGGAATGAGATCGGAAACACATGTAGTGAGCCGAACTTTTTTAATAAGACCAAAATGACAGGATTGGAACAAAGGAACAGAATGGATAAACACGCACACAAATCAACAGAACAGTTGCTAACTAGAAATGGGTCTGTAATGCAGATTCCAAACCTCAATTTAGATCCCAAATTATTTTTTAGATTTGGGCCTTTAGATTCATGATGCCGGTTTAGAGTTTTTCAGAAAGAGTAGCAAAATTGGTAATCTCCATCCTGACTACACAAAAATCTCCTCTACAGTTTCCAAGATGAATTATTTGCCTCGTATTTTAAATGCTGATGTTTGGGATAACACATGAGATCAAAAGTCAGTCCATGTGAAGATTCTGATCTAACGCTGAACTATGTGGAGTGGTATTACAGTAGAGCACTATGGACTGCAGCCTTCCTGCCAAAGGTGAGAAACAGCTTTAAGAAAAAAACAGCAACGTTGGATAGGTTGATCATGAAAACAAGCTATACTTAATAACTTATTCTCTGATAAATTGAAGTACAATCTTTCAAAAGAATGTCTCCTGTGCCTCTTTTATGCATTGATTTTGAAATTGCACACTCATCCCAATGTGAGACTGCATTGTGAAAGCACAACTATATTGAAAAATAGAAAAGACTGTTTAAATGTAGAGGAAATAATCAAACGGAACTGTCATTATTTGAATTAACTAGGGAAGTATTAAAAATCTGCCCACTGAATATGTGTTTAAATTGTTAGAACAAAGGTTACACTGATAATTCTACTGATAAAATAATATACCAGACTTTCTCCAAGTCTTTTATATGGTCTTTGGCATAACATTCACTTCTCTTCAAATACATTGTCTGGAAGTAAAAAACCTCTAAATACTCCATTGGCATGAACTCATCTATCTCCAATGAAGTCAACACAGATCTGGAGGACCATTTGGTACTAGTGTGATGTGAGAGAAACTACCTTTCTTTCAAATAATTGTTTCAAAATGTATAGTGATGTCAACTTACACCTAAAATGGAATGGAGAAGTAAACAATTCATCTAATTCCCATAACACTTTTCTTGTTCACAGGAATTTCAGACACATTTTCTTTTCAGATGTTATGCATTTGAAAGTTTTTGATGGTGTACTGCTATTTCTTATATATTATTTGAAAACATTAATGTATTTCTTCATTTGTATTTTCTATTAAATTCTGTCATGTAGACAACTGTTAAAAAATTACTCAGTAGGTTTCCATTTCCTCACTACATAATACCAAGTCACACCCAAAATGACTATTTCTACATCAATATGTTTCACAGTCTGTATGAATACTTGCAAAGGCAATTTTGAAATTGTTTTCAAGAACAGTGGAATCACTAAAATTCAGCTGTATAAACACTGGTGATAACCAAAGAAAAAGAAAAAGAACATATAAAGGGAATCAACTTGTAAACCCAGGGAAATATTAGGTAAAATTTTATTTCTACTTATAGTTCTAATTTTCCAATATGACCATCGTTTGCATGCATTTTTTGAGATATTAAAATGCAATAGCAAGAAAAATTCTATGTTAGTGCATTCAAAGTTATGGAGTTCCTGGAAACGTCATTTTTATGCCAGCAACCCAGTATTAGGGAAGTGAAAAAAAAAGAACCCTGTTTTTTTTCTATTTTTCTTTTCCTGAGAATTCAGATTTCCTCAGAACATAACCTGGAACTATCAGACATACCACAGTAACATCCTCCAGTTACCAGTCAGTCTTTCTTGACTGATTCCTCAAATACCTTTAGCTTTCCCTTGACTTTATACAGCTCCCTGTAATTCTCCTTTCTCTCACCAACTGTGCATCTCTGAGCTTCTGCATAAATACTAATTATCCAACAATAAATTTATGATTAAGTTCTGAATTTTGTATATTTGATTGAGCCAAAACATGTGACACTAGGACACAAAGGATAAACTCTACCTGGAAAACCACTTTACTATTTTTAATTTTAAAGTAACATATATAGCAATGTCTTGTCCTATGTATCATGACCTAGTATGTCATTTTGTCATCCTTTGAAAGTTTCATGGATGAAAACGACATTACAGCCTGCATTATTCTTAAGACACAAAAAAGGTACAAAGCAAGCAAACCCAATTCTTTATCCAGGCTAAGATAGTTTTCTCCTCTCTCACTTTCCAGCAAAGAAAGATCATCTTGAGTTCTTAATTAAAAAACGGACCTTCTATGTCTTGGCTGTATCTGTACCGAAAAGCTCTTGCTACTGCTGTCACTTCTCTTACATGGCCAGACACAAAAACTTACCATACTCTGTATTTAGGAGGACAAGAACAGAGGTTCAGTACCTTATTTAATGGCTAAGTTAATCATAAGGGTAACTGATATATAAAGTAGCTATTAGAGACTGTTCTACAAAAAAATTAAAAATTCAGCACATCTTTTTTTAATATTATCTCATCAGAAACTATTCCAAAATATCTTGCAACTGAGAAAAGAGATTAATTTCAAAGAATAAGTGGGATTCATGAAGTTAAAACAATGGATCATAGTTATCTTCATCTATGTAGCTAACAGGGCTTTCTTAGAGTAGTGGTGTTTGGTGTTCTAGCAGAGAAAAAAATAAAATTATTTTCAGATGTACACTTAGGAAAAAACACTTCATTAAGCATTCTCTATGGTTTATAAGCATGTACTTATATACTGTTCCTCCCTTGATGTGAGCAGATAAACAAATCTAGCATTGTTACTGTAGAATAACAGAAAATTGCTAAACACAGAAAAGATATTGCAAAATGTCATAAAACAGCCAAATTATTTTCCAGGGTTTCAAAATAATCTTTGACAGAAACTTTATTTTCTCCAATTTTTTATTAAAAACATACACATACACAAAATATCAATGAAACACTAAGCCACCAAACCACTAGATGTGAGCCTCTGACATCTTCCCTAAACTCCTTCAGAACAGTAATTTAGATCAATGAAATTACAATCATTTGAAATGGCCACTTTGCACTCTTTGCACCAAACACACTTCTAGAAGAAAAGGTAGGAAACTCAAAACACCATAAAAATTAAGCAACAAATGGTGCTTTCACCAAACCAAAAGGAAGAAAACCCTAAACCAATCACCAAAACTGTAATAACTGGAAATGATTAGAAAACAGTGGATTATCAATACCATGTTGGGAAAGATTAAGTACACAACAGTACTTAGAGGCACAGCAAGAAAGGAATAAAATCAATGAAAAACTATTAGAAAACATTCTATGTCCAAAGTTCAGGAAACATTCTATGTCCAATGTTTCATTTGAACTTTCAAGGCCATCAAAAAATTAATCTGCCATAGTAAATTGGGACCATTACAAAATGAAAGGAAGAACCATGATGTTAAGAACATAGAACAAAATGATGGATGAGATCAAAGGACATTCTACTCTTGGTTTTGTCATTTCATTTTAAAATGCAAGTATTTTCAACTACTACCATCTGCTGAGATCTGCAGAAAAGTTTCTGCAAAATCTGTGTAATATCTCTGAATACATCCACATCAACAAACTAGAAAAACTATCACTTGGGTGCTGTCCATTTCTTCAAAGAGTTGCAGCTAACCCACTGGAAGAGTTAATTCAATGGAAGTTTTTTCAAATGAAGAAACTTGTTTAACGGAATTTTTTATTTGACTCAGCCCCTCAGTTTTACTTTGATCCATAACCTGATTTCTTCTGCACAGCTACTCTTCTTTCCTTTTTTCATACTTCTTTCTTTCTTCTAAAAATTCCACTGTTTATGGACTCATATTTCATATTTACATTTCCTAATTTTAACTACTTTTTATTGTGTCCTCATCATTTGTTTGGGGCTGATTAGTCTCCTAGTGAAATTTTTCTACCTACATGTCTGTGGCTTACACACAGGTCCAGGAACAGTATATAGTAATTATAGGCACTGCATAAGACACATGGCATGAATAGTTTTCTCCTTCTACTAGTATGCTTCTCCATTTTGGTTTGCTTTTCATGTACAGAAACACTTACTTGTGAATTTATATAAAAACTAAAAAGCATAGAAAATAAAAGGATATTCCAGAAACTAGAAACACAGCCATTCTAATTTTCATTTCAGTAACTAACATTAAGAAAAAACACACAAACTTGAGCAAATTTTTGAGGTAATTTAATCACTTATATAAGAACAAATATTCAGGAAAAAAAATAAAGACAGAAAAAAAAAATTTAAAAATATAAAATCATGAAGTTATTTAGCTTACAAAGAGAATATGGAATGTCTCCTCTTATCATTTTTATTAAAAATCTGTGAAAATTATTTTGGAGGCAATATGGTATTTCCCAATTATATATAAAAGCATTACGGCAGATACAACATATACTAAGTGAATTTAACTTTAGCCATCTTCATGCCGTAGCATTGTGTTACAAGAGTAAAAATACGTGTCATAAGCAGATTTAACACCTTTAGATGACCTCTAATCAGAAATGTGCCATGCTACTCAAATTCCATCTGTCAAATGCTGTAAATACAGGTAAGTAAATATAAATGTCATTAGTGGCACAAGTTATCTTCCTGGGAGAAGTTCTAGGATTTTATTTTTTGACAGCTTGTAATTTGGATATCTTCCAGTGTCAACAAAACCTGTTCAAGCATGATCTTACCTTGTTTTCACTACATCAAGGGGATGCATCAGGCAAATTTCTACAAGACCTATAAAAGAATAACAAAGAAAGGCCTAATAAACATTTGTACAAATAGCGCTTTAATTTTCATTGACTCCAACAGTTTTTGAAATTTGAAAAGCAAAGTAAAAACCTACACATATCACTGATGATACAGTACTCATACACAGATTAAACATGCTATTCTGTAATGTGTATAAACAATTGGGCTTTTTAAAAGTAGACAGCACTAGTTGTTCATTAGAGTGGGGTAAGTGAGGACTTTAGCTATGCAATAAATTTAATAATTTTTGCTCAGTTTTCTGACTTAAAAACAGTGGGAACATTTGACTAGCATCATAAATAAATACATTAAGTCTTTTTGAGAGTAGCAAAGGAAGGAAGTTCATGTTGGCACCTGCTTCTTTGTCATATAAGAATAATTCCTAAAGACACTGCAGGACTGCACTGGTGGCTCAGAATAACTTGGTGTTGACAGCTGACTCCTGAGTATCTCAGCTGCAGCCTCACTGGTCCTTTGTCCTATCCTGCCCTGTGCTGATGCTGATGTGTAGTTCTGGCTTTTCCCCTTCCTGCTCCACTTCTCATCATTAGCACCTAGATTCACATGATGGGGACTCCCCACATCTCTGAAGAGAGTGTGAATGTCAAGGGGCCAATGCCAAGGTAAAAGATCTGAAAGGTCCCAAATGCACCTGTCAAGACCACCTTCAAAGCTGGCTCTATTATTTTTTCCACCCACCTGACACCTGATGAAAAGTCCATACATAACGCAGTTAAATTTTTAGGTTTGCCTACTCTACTTGTCATTTGGCATATCAGCCTCATTCTAAAGAGCAAAGGAACAGTAAAAAGATGTATTTATCAGGACCACTCTAAAAGCGTATTTTAGAGATCTGTCAATCTGCAGACACAATAAAAACTACTACACAAATCTTACAGGACTTTGAAATGCCAAGAAAATACATATATATATGTCCTAGATAATAACTATGATGTCTTTGAAATTTCTGTGCCCTGGTTATTAGGACACATAAATGTCCACTCACGCTTTTTACCCAGTGTAATAAATTTAATGTTACATCATGAAGAAACAGATTGTGAAGACTATACTTATTACAATGTTTGACTGCATTTATTTAATTTACTTATGATTATTGTAAAAAATAATTACAAAGTTTTTGTAATACAGAAAGTGTCTTTTGGTGATTTGGAACTAAGTTTCCAAAACCCTTGATTCAGGAAAGCATTCTTCTTCAAGTTAAAATATCTGCAAATTCCCTTCTCTATGTATAACATACAGTCCCACTGAAATTAAGCACAGGTTTACGTTCCACTAGACACTCTCCTATTTCAGATGTCACTGTCTTAACTTCCACATCCCGTCCTCTTCTTTTAATGGCACACACCACATCTGAGCTTAGGTGTTACTAAAGTTAACAGTCTCTAATACAGTTTGTTACATGGTAGACTACTCATTTACTTTTTCTAAGTATTGAAATTAACACAAAGAGAAAATCACATTTTGAAATATTGAACACAAAAACTATTGAACTAATGGAATTGCCACTTTGGCCCTATTCTTTGATAGACTTGATGGAGAAAAGCTCTTGTTCAGCTTCATGCAGGAACCAGGCTCTGCCCGAGTGGCACACATTGCAGTATGTAATCAGCATCAGAAACCTGAACTTCTTTTCATTTTTGAATATAATCTAAGGGAGGCTTAAAGTTTCACATTTTGATTATTTTAGAACTAATAAGTTTAGTGTTTCAGGTAGAACAGGAAAATTTGGGATGTGGCTTAAAGTTTATATCAGAGAGCATTAAATTTCAAAACATTACCTACCTTCTATTTCAACTTTATGTAAACCTTCTGAGTAGCAGATACTTACTAAGTAAGCCTTTTAAACTGAAGCAGAGCATTAGTAGAGGGAGGATTCTCATTATAGTCAAAGGAGATGTAGCCAATGAATGCAACTGAGTTTTTAGCTCAGTCTATATTAAATACCTATATTTAAAAATAATTTATTTTCTGCTTGATACACTTTATATATTGAATATATATATTATTGATAACTCTTACATATTTATCCTAAGGAATAGGAAGCCATTTATACAATAAGAAAGAACAGCAAAAGTTTTTGCACATGAACACAAGTAACTTTTGGAGATAGTAACTGAAGGAGGGTGTAAATTGCAATGCTAAAATTCTTCATTAAATGTATTTAACAGGAAGTTACATTAAAATTTGTGAAGATGTTAAAATGTTTAAATGGAGTTTGTAACATAAAATGCTTGCTGTGAATTCCAATTTAAAGAAACCATTTTCATTATTTTTTATCATTACATGCTAATGCATAAAGATTGAAAAACATAAAATTTGCCAGACAGCCCCTGATCCCTACTTTTCTGCCACTGAGTTTGAAGGACATTATCAGGTTACTATTTATGATCATTGTTTTGTTGTATTTTCTTTTCACTCCATGCAACATTGGGTTTTTTTCAATTTTGGATAAAAGGAAGACAATATAGGTGATATCAGCCAAAGTATATTAATATTAGTAGTAATGACATTCATTAAAAATAATGCAATTTTTTCAATGAAAGCAAAAGCTGTAATTGTTATTTCTGTGCAGGTATATTTATTGCCGTAATTACTGTTCAAGAATTGCTTCTATTTTACTAAAATAAGATCATATCACATTTCACATAAGGGAACTGTCCCAAAATCTATAAACTGCTCCAACAGCTGCCAACAGGTGCTTTGTGAGTGGAGCTGCAACCGAGTATTTCAGTGCTGGCAGGGGGCATAGCCTATGAGTTTTTCCCTTTCCAACCACCCTCCTTTTCTAAGCTCTCTTTTTCCAACCTTCTCCCCCTCTCCTCATTTTTGATCTTCTATTCCATCTTATTTTGGCAGATAGAGCCTACAGTAGGGGGCCAAGCATGGGGCCAAGGGTTGTTCACCCTATTCTGTTTTTGCAGCATTAATGACCATTTTGGGAGAAAACTGCAGAGTGCCAGAATTTGGCTCTATTTTCTTGGTCCTTGTAGGATAATTTTTAATTCAGGCATTTTTCCAGCAACTGAATCAGATGAATTCCAAGGTCCTTGGCAAGAGCTTTGTTTTGATAACTTCAGGATTCTATTGGTTATCTGCCTTTCTCAGTCTTTCCTTTGTCTCATCATATAATTACACACCAGGTTTTAAACAATGTATAGTTACTTGATTTCACCAGACCGAATTCTTCAAAAGATGCAGGGATTATGACACAGCTCTCTGAAGAGCACCAAAGGACTGTACACTGTGCAAGACACTAATGGAACAGCTACAAACACAAGCTACATTTTTCCATCTACTATAGTAGTCATGCAAATCATTACAACATCCTACTTGATAGCCTGCCCAGAAAGTGTGGTGGCCCTACCAAATTACAAGCACTCTGAGATGTGCTCAATAAAATAAAATATATTGCTCTTTCTTTAACTAGTGTTCATCAGCTTTGTGACAAATTCAATTAGCACTATGAAAATCTAATTTACTAAACAGCTCTATCAGGGTGCAATATATCTTAACTTGTCACTCTGCAAAGACTACTGTTTACAAACTTTAATTTCATGATAAAGTAGTTAAAATAGTTACAGATACATTGTCCGAAAAAATACTCTAATCGTCCCATTGGGTCTCCTCAGTGATGTCATATGCAAACTAACCCAGAGTGATTTATGATGGTCTAATTATGTTTAAAACAACTCAGATCCAAAAAGCTGAACAAGAGCCCAAAGGAAATATAGGAAAGAACAATTACTGGGTCAGTCCAACATTTGTTGTCTTCTGGGTGGGAAAACATTCGCTGTGAAAACCAAATACTAACCATAAAACAAGACATAATCAAAATCTGTGTGTTGAAGAAATAACCAGCTGGCATCATTGACATGCTCTGAGCATACACAAGTGGAATATCAAAAACCAAGAAGGGAGTCCAGAATTCCATTATGTAAAACATTCTGCTCAGTAACTGAGTCCATAGAGGGAATAAAATGACAGAAAACGCTGACCCCACAAACTGACCCTCCTCAGTAAAGCATTTTCCCTTTCCCAACTAATACCTTCTGTCCTTAAATTGTTTCCCATTATGGATTACATTACATTTCCCTTTACAAGATTCACACTTAAAATTTCCAACTGGCAATCTTCATATACATCTCTTCAATGCAAACATTTTGGTGACTGGTGACTATTTCAAGTTCCTTTGTTCTTTGTTGCTCTATTCCATCCATCACACAAATCTTGTATCAATAATCATACATGACTTGAGACATGTCATCATGACAATCATACTATGACACTGTTTAAAATGTGCTGTAATTGTAACAATCCATCCAGCAAAAGGCGAAAGCTTGAGATTTCAGCAGCACAGGATTATAGCTCTCCTTATATCTGCAAGGGTCTCCATATTTCATCTATTCACTGCATAGGAAGAAAAAAAATGAACTCTAGGGAAAAGAATGAAATCTTGGAAAATAAAACATCTAAAAACAGAACCATTTGGGGTTTGGTCCAAAAACAGGAGCATTTGGGGTCCTCTCCTTAGGAGAGGATTTATCTTTTTATCTTCAGCATTTCATTAACACTCAAAGCTATGAACTGAAAGGTGTGAAGTGCCTGTGATAGACACTGATTTGTTTCAAAGAAACAGCATCTGTGTTCACGTATTATGCAGAGGTGAGCAGCTCACCTTCTATATGTTTTCTGCATAATACACGACACAGATTCAACACAGATTCAAGAGGTGTAGAGCTTGATCCAGGTGTTAGTTCAGACAACCCCCTATAGTGTAGAAACCATTATGCACCCTCCTCCCCTTGTGTTATTCATTTCCCTGGAATAACAGAGTCACTGGAGAAACACAATAGACAGGAGACTGGTCATAGAAAATGTGGCAATAAACACATCAGGCACTGTATATTGAATAGCTGGAACAGTTGATATTTATTTTGGCTTTTACATAGATTTAGTTACAATGTACAAAGTGATCATAAATATTTTATGCCTAGTATGCCTTTCCTTCTGAGAATATAAGTCTGACAGAAAGAATCTCATGTTGATCTTTGTATCCTAATAAAAACAATGACAAATTCCTCTTTAATATGCTTTTCTGTTGGCTAAAACACTTCATTTGACAAGATCAAGCATGGACTCTTCCTGATTGTAACAGCACTATTTTATAAACAATCAATGTCTGGAAAAAAGCATTCCTGCAGTCAATTCTGTACAGGTTAATTAATTTCTATCAGCTGGATAGAAATATATCTGACTTCATCTTCACAGACACATAAAGCTTTTACCTGTTCTGTAAGAGTACACCTCTCTCAGAAAAGTCCACAAAATGTTAGGTTCATTGGGCAGCCAAGGCTCACTCCTTTCCTAGGGAAGCAGTCACGGACTATGCCCTTCTCAGTTGTAGTACATGTCAACCAGGCTCCAAGGAAAACTATACAAGAGCATCCACAGACTGTGCTGAGAAAGATCTGGTAGCCTTCACTTAAGAAAGTGTCACTTATTTTAACTTTTGCCCATGATTCTATTTATTGATGTGTTATGGGATTAACTAATGGTACCCTGGAGCTCCTCACAAGCATTAATTAATGTTTTAGGTAAGGAGCCAAATCAATGCTTTCCTTAGAAAGTGTGGAGAAATAAAAAGTTACTCCAAAAAGTACTCCATAACGGCAGTGCTGTATTCATGAGTCATTCTTCCTCTGAGACCTAGTCTACACGGAGAAAATACACTAGAAAACATGTTAATGAAACAAGTTGTTTAACAGGATTTTCCCCTTGGTGTAGACAAAGATGTCTGTGTTTAAAAATGTGTTGGCTGATCACAAGAGGATCCCAGGAGGAGCTGTTGGTTTACTGTCACATTTTAGAAGAAGTCTTTTGCATGTCTGCAGGAGAAGTCGGGTTGTGCTCAACTTCTTGTTAGGTAACAGTGTTCCTTAACAGATGCAATCTGTCAGTGTAGCACTGCTATCTGGAATTGTTATCCCCAAAACTGGGGTTGGGAATGGTGATTACCTGGCCTTCAAAAAAAAAAAAAGAAAACCAAACCACCCTGGACTTCAGCAGCAGATGGAAATTTTTGTTGTTTGGTCTATATTATTTGTGCTGAAAGTGGTTAGTGCTCTTGAAGCTCTCTCCACAAAAACAATTCAGCTCATGCTTAAATAATAATGGCTCCTTAGTTATATGGTATAGCAAACAAACATTTTAATCTTCAAGGTTTCAAGTAAAGATTCCTCAAAGGCAGGAGAATTACATCCTAGATGTGTTGTAGACAGGAGCTGGAAATGAGTATTTCAGACAGCATTTTGTCTAGATCACCATCTGCTCAGTCATAATCCCCTTCAGCATCCAAGCCCCAATACACAGACCTAGCTACAGCATGTTGATGCTCAATGCTCACATCAGAAAGCTCAGATTGCTCATCTTCGGTGCTCATAATTCTTCTTAGTATCTGCTGCATTTCACTGCTGTCTGCCCAGGTAAAGGGAACGTTATTATCACATGGGAAACTGTTCAGTTCTATTGCAAATATAAAACAAATGTAATTGTAGTCTATTATTTCTGCTGAGCTCGAAAATTGTGTTACAGCAATTAAGTGAGTAAAGAAAGACAAAATGGTATGCATCTTCTTAAATAGTCACACTCTGAATAAAAGATACTCAAACCCAAATTATGATCTATACCTGGACACCTGTGCACAAAACTTTATACCTCTAGAAGGGCAAATTCCACCTTGAGAAAATACATGCATATGCAAATACTGAGAGGTTATTATAGTAATGATAAAACAATATTTGAAATTCAACATTTGTCAATAAAGACACATTGAGAAAGTATTTGTCTTGCCTCGGGGACTTTGTTGGAAAAATGAAAAAAATAAACCCCCTTGAGATTATTCTTATATTTTAGGTCCTTTTTTCTGACTTATTTTTATTGCATCTTTAGATTTGTGACAAATGGTCCTATCAAGCAATCATAATTCCCTTTTACAGTAGTTCTACCATAGCATGGACATTTTTTCAGTCTAACACACAGCCAAGCTGACGCGTGTTGATTCAATGCGAGCGGGATAGTTGTAAATAGGCTCATCAAAACCAATCAACATTGGTTCTCAATCAACAATATCTACCTAACTTACATTTAAGAGAGTTCTGCAATATTTTAGCAATGTATTTCTTGCCTCCAGGGAAAAAATATTTAGCTTTAATGTTCAAAGTATAAATAAGATAATAGTGTTCAAAGTATAAATTTAGAGCAAACTGCTCTAAATTAAGCACAATTTTTATAAATTTTTGCTTTCTACAACATTCAAGGCACAGTCAAATTGGGAAATTATGCTCATGCTACAGGAATAACCACATCTTTATACCTACTGTTGCCTAGAATACAGCTCTGTGAATCTCAACATGCTTCACTTAAACTGCTCAATGCTCATTTATGTTCTCTAAGTATTGAGTAAAAACAAAGGCCATCTTCCAGTTTAATTTGATTTTTTATTTGCTGTGTACTTCAAAACAAAAAAATTAAGTCCTTGTTTCACAGACCTACTAAATTGATAAACTTCATGCCTTTGGCTTGACAGATACTTATATCTGCCATTAGAGAAATCTATGACAATTTGGAGGATCAAGTTAATTTTAAATTATGCACAGTTAAATATATTCATAGTAAGACTAGAAGAAATTGTCAAATCAGCCAGCAAAAATCAGTGGCTCGTAACAAAGAATCTACTAGAGCTATGTGTCTTTGGAAGAAAGGTTCTTCCAGACTCCAATAGCATATACTGCTTTCACAGGGATGCAGCTCCAACTACACTACCCACACAGAGCCTTTCTGAGGCAAAATGCTATGTAGAAATATTCTTTGTATGGTAAGACCCACAACATTTGTATTTAGGACATAGTCAAAAATACAGTTAGAATTCTAGACTTTTCCCACATTTACCTGATTTTAAATGCCAAAGCTGTTCTAGTGAGACTAAATATCACGGTGGGTTTGACCATGCAGGCAAACAAGGTGACATTTAGGTACTGACACAAAATATAATGGAGCAAAATACAGCACACAACATTAAAAAAAGCAAGTATTTTCTTCAAGTTCTTAAATTTTATTGAGGCAGTATAGCATGAATCACCAGAACTTACCATTTATAATGTCACAGAAATTAGATTCATTTTAACTGTCATTTAAATTCCTATTTAAAAATAGTAATAAAACATTAGGATAGCAAACAATTTTCAAAAAATACACTGAGTTGGATTCACAAATACTTCTGTGCAAAGTTGCTTTTTCCAAAATGACTAGCAATAAAGACTTTTTTATATGGCTGGTTTTTTTTCTTTAGTTAGTCTTTCTGATTCTGTATGAACATTAATACTTTGCGTTATAAAATAAACACTTGCAGTTTACAAACTTCAGTATCTGAGTCTCTAGACACAAGTGAAAGGCTATATATTGTGCAGATTCTCCATAAATTTTTCAGCGAGTATTACAGGCTATTATGTCACTCAGATATGACATATTCTTTCCTTCATATGTGTCTGAAATGGAAGTTTTTAAACCATGACTGAAGAGACCACTGGGTCAGCACTGGGTTACATGATGTTGTGTCACTATGGCTTCAGATATTTCAATGCATATTGAATCAATATTCCTGCAACAAAAATGTGTAACTGATATTTTCGTTGCTGCTAGAAGTAAAATGCTTCTCAGTAAACTTGTTTTCATAAGAAGTTTGCCCATTCATATGTCCCAGAGCTGTTGTAATCTTCATTGCTAATGCTGATCTAAGAGCATGGACATTATTTTATTTCTTGACACATTTAAAGTTCTCTAATGAATAAAGCAAACAGCTTATGGCTGCTTGGACTGTCACTCGATTGCCCTGGAGGGTTTTAATGTCTTTAAAATAGGCCTCCTAGTTTGTGTTTAACTACCTTGCCCACAGAGGTCTGAAGAGTAGAGCAGATCAAAGATGTGCTGGCAACATAAAAAGCAGCTGTCCTTCATTTACCTTTAATTAGCTACATCTGACAACATTCAACAGTCTATAAGCCTTCTGACCTGTCCTTAAGGACTCTACCATTACAAGAGCTTCAACAAAGTACAAATTAAAAATATGAGATACAGATCTTTGAAAAAATATTTGGTCTCACTATAGATATATTACCTGAGGCATTAGTATTTTGGATTTATCTGCAAAATTGCTCAGAATTTTGAGTGTCAAAATGGAATTGACCCTGAGCTTAGATTAACTATTTATGGTTCTCTGTGTACTACTCAACATTGTGGTGAATAAATTCCACACAACAAGGAATCCTACAGAGAATGGAAAGCCAAGTACGTGCCTCTTTGGCTAGGACACAAAGTTGCTCTTGAAGGAGCTGTGGCACTCGCTGTAAAGGAAGTCACATCTCTGCAACCCCTCCCCCACCCCAATTTTCCTTTTTGCCTCTACTTTGCACAGAATGCACACCAATATCCAGTAGGATTTTGAAAGTTCTGTTGCTGCTGCAGGATCAGTAAGCAGTGCATGTACATTACAGCCTCGTAGTTAGGGTGCACTGAAAGCTTGTATCATCAAACTAAGGCCCTTGTGGAATAAAAAAAGCTGTTTAACACAGTAGCTGCTAAATGACTCAAGTTATTGGTAGTTGCTCACACAGGCCATCATATTAACACACTGAGATGGACATCTTCAAATTACCTGGGTTTTGGGTTAGGCCCTTTCACAAAGAATTAGCTAATAAAAGAAAAATATACAAAAGATATATACAAAGTGGAATGGTTTCAAAAATTGATTCTATTGTCTAAACTATCCCTTTTTATCTTTCTCTGTATGTAAAATCAATTTATAACCTTCATTTTTTTTTCAGACTTCCAACCTTTCAGGCTTCCCTAGGAAACGTTTAGTTAATCACATCTCCAACCAAGTTAGCACGCGGTCCAAGGAATTTGTGGTCAGGTACACAAACAACCAAATAACCTGCCTCAATGAATGCACATCAACTAGCAGGTGTGCCTGGAAGCCTTATTCTTCAAGAAAAGACTCTACTATGAGCATTATACAAAGCAACTTTTTCCCCAAGACTATGAAGCTTGAGGGGTTACTGTTACACCTCAACCTTACTCTCACAAAGTTCTTTTCTAGTACACAGCGTACGTGTACTGTACATAGTGCTTGACCCAGTGTACAGCTGACAGACTTATTCACTATTTATTACAAAGGCATGCATCTTTCCTCTCATTTAAAAGATTTGATTTAAACCAGGAGTCAAATCTATTTCTGTATATAACTAAAGGAGAAACATGCACAAATACACGGTTTTTTACCACTAATACAAGGACGTATCAAAGTACACAGGTGTGTGAATAATGAAATGAGAGTACCAGTTTCAGTTCAGGTGAAGAAAGCAAGCAGAGATACACATAGTAATGCTGAATATGTAATATAAATACTGGTAATTTTCCATGTACTAGTCCATGTTACACTAAAAATACATCACCCTCCACTGGGCCACTCCTGGAATTCCAAAAATATTGCCACTTTGAAGTATTTACATAAGGTATAATAAAAACTTCTTTTTCTTCTGAATCAACAAAAAATAAATAAGTATTCTGGGTAAAAATATCTAAACAGTTAAAAAACCCATAAAAATTTTGTTTAAAATATACACGTAAGACATAGAACAACTACCGTTTGAGACCCTTACAGCAGCTGGCTTTGGAATGGCTGCTGAAATGAACAATACTACAAATAAGCAGAAGTGCAAAAAATGTATTGTGAAGTGTCTTTGGGGGAAACCATGCAGTCACAATGTGACCAGCTAGCCTAGGGTGATATTGGCTTCAATTTTCACTAAATTTCAATGGCTTCAATTTCCTGCTTTTATGAGCAGAAATGTTTCAGAAATATCAAGGAGAAGTAAATCCTGTTTGCAAACTTCCTTTTGTTCAAGATCGATGAATAATATTTTAGACAAAATATACTCTAAAATAAAGTATATATGCTGTAAAACACTACTTATGACTATAAACACATGTTTCAAACCAATGATTTTATATAAAAATACATTAAATTTGGCAAGAATAATAGTGCACTTTTCATCAGGGGAAAGCTTAGACTTGAATGGCCATTGCCTGGAAAATGAGACAATTGACCACAAGAAAAAGCAAAAATTCCAGAATTAGTTTATAATGGCATGTAGGTTTGAACAATTGCTGCACCTTAACATATCAAATGTGTTCATTTTAGTTTTGTAAAGTCACTTTCTAGCACTCCTTGCTAATCTGTATTTTAATGACTTAGGAAAATAAGTTTTGGTTCCAATGAAGATAGCTGAAGAGCTTTTTCCAAACTCTCCAATAGTTGCTGCAATATAAACTGAACAATCCATGATTTTTTCCATTTGATGTGAAGCAACTCTGTGGCTGATAAGACTTCATAAAATTTTTATGAAAACCTCAACTACTTTTAGTTCCCTACCTACTGAAAAGATTTATAAACCAAACCTACCTACTGGAAAGATTTATAAACCAAAGTATAGATAAACTAATATTGTACAAATGTTCTAGGTCCATTCCAGATGGCTACTGAAAAATTTCCTTAAAACAGGCTCTTTTTACTGTTTAACAATGAATACTACTTAAAAGCAAATTTAAGACACTGTTTTCTCCCATTTCAACTGCTATAATTTAGGCTACTAAAAACATTTTCACAACAGAGGTTCTTAATATTTTACACACCTAAAATAATATTTAATTTTTTTATAAAAGCAAACATTAAGGCTCCAAAAGTTTAGATTTTCACCCAGTGTTCGAATATTCCTGATATTTTAAAATACATTTTTGTTGGTTTTTTTGTCTGTTTCAGTAGTTGTAACATTACACATTGACAAAAGAACACACTACTTTCAAAAGTAAGTTGATGTGTCGCCAGTTTAAGGTTACGAGTTTTCATTAAGAAATTTGTACTTATTTGCAGGCAGTACTCAGCAATTTCCTCATACTTTACACAGGTAACCAAATATTGAATATTTTTGCAGTACAAAAAAATCCCCAAAACTCATCTTTGATTTGCTGCTGCCCAAAATTTCCACTGAAGTTGTAACTTTTCATTTTTCTATAATGAAGACAGGATCAAGTTCTAAAAGATGTCTTAAGAACAATATACTCAAACTTTATGTATCCAAGCAAAGTAGTATTGTAATATGCGTAGTTCTGCAAAGAGATCAAAAACTAGATCCATCTTTCTTTTTGTTCTCCAATGTCCCACCAATATTAAGAACACTTACTATAGGATTAAAATACAAAATTCATCCCAAATACAAGACAAGGCCTAAAACAACTGCTTTATCAATTAAGATATTCAGGACTGAATGCCCTACTTATTAAAATGGAAACATTTCTTAATATTTCAGAGAAGTTCTATATGTATACTAGAAGGAATCAGATTCTTGGTGTCAAGTGAACTAAAACACAATGATCAATTATCAAGTATCTGTGGATAGAATAAAAAATATAAATTATTTTCTTGAGTGTGACCTGTATACATAACGATGTCAAATATTCTAAGGTCTTCTACTGCATGCATTTTTTGCTGAATTCTATGTTGTGGCAACAGGTGATGACAGCACCACTATTATGTGTTATTTTAGCAGTCACTGGTCTTCCCAGCATTTTTCACCACTCCCATCTGCTGGCAGTATATCATGGCAAAGATTCAACAGAAATCCACTATGAAGCTGATTGTTAACTGGGAAATGTCAACATGCAAAGCCATGTTTAGAATTAACCTGTCTTTAACATTTTAGGGTGCCCACACCCTCTCTTCTTTCCAAACCTTAATTACATCAGTAACATGACAGCATTAAAAAAAACAAAACAAAACAAAAACACAAAGAAAAAGTAGAAGGGAAAAAGGTGTAGTTCTATTTAACACAAAGATACAGCAATAATCCTCCATCAGGCACAGAAGCTAGCAACACTGAACTTGCCAAGAGATAAATGTCTTAAAAAAATAAATATCACCAGTTAAGAAGGAATAATTTTCCACTAAAAGTATGAGGACTTACCACCACTGACTGTAATGATAGAAATTTTCAACTTCTTCCTTTGGGAAAATACCTGATTTTTAGTGGTCAGTAACTGTGTATGTAACTGAATTCTTAAGGATCTTTTCTCACAGAAGATGCATTTTCTCCACTAATTGTTTCAAAAAGAGATCTTCTTTTATCAGAAGAAAATGAACCCCAAAAACAAGCAAGGATGGTATAATCCCCGTGTTGATTTCTTTACTACCCGCTCTCTTTAATCACTGACAGTGGTTAGCTACATGTCAAGTAAAAAAGGATAACTCTAAGTCTCAATGTAGCTATGATATCTGTAGAGGGGTTTTGTCACCTGAATAAAATGCTTCTGTCATGGGGTAGTGGGCCACACTACTTTTGATGCTAATAAAGAAAGTCTATATCCCTTAAGCTATGTCCACACTTCTGCTGCAAATATATGTGTGTCAGAGCCAAGTAGTGTAATGCAATCAGCATCTGAAAAGTGTTCTACAGATCCAAATTTCTGGCATCTAAACAGTGGATATCCTGAAATGTGAACTTCAAAGTCAATTCATTGTTCAAACCTCTCTTCTCCACACCATCAATCCATCCTCCTCTCACAATAGAACAAACAAACAAACAAACAAACAAACAAACAGGAAAATCAGAGTTCCTGCATACTGGCAAGAGTAGTCCTCTTCACGAACTGTGAAAGTTAGGAATAAACAGACCTGCAAGATCCACCCTCTGAGAATCAAAACCAGCTTCTGTGCTTGCAGAGGGCAAATGCTGACATATGCTTCTTCTATATTATGACATCAAAGAAGCAAAATTCCCTGCAAAGTTCTTAAGATACAGCATTTGCATTTTACATTATTATTAGAGGACTGTGACTAATAGACCTAACTAATTAATTTAATTCATTTTGCTACCTTTTTATATCTATATTTGGAAATAATTTAATGCAGCCAAAAAGATTGAGCAGCTAGTGCTGAGGCCCCAAAATCCCTAAATTACATACATTTTTAGTTAAAACCAGACTTTTTCTTATGCTTTCATTTTAGGGTTTGGAGAATGCATGGTGAACTGACAGCAGAGCAGACTGCTTTCACTGAAAAGGTAAGGAACAAGGATTTTTGTGAGGAGAGAAAAAGAAGTTTGCTTATTTTGCTGAACTGCCAGACAACATAGCCTACTCTGCTTAAGAGCTAATTCTCTGACCAGTTTTGATGTGATATCAAAGGAAAAAAAGACACACTATAGCTTTTGAGGTACTGTGCAGCTCATCTAACACTGTTGCATCACACCACTGGCAAGCAGCACAGCACCATGGATTCTACATGGTCTATTGGGTCAGACTAAGGTCTGACTAGAGCAGAGTTCCATAATGTAGTGGAGTTTTGCAGTGTCAGGAAGCCACTCTTATCACCTATATCTGATATTTGTCTCAGAGTGCCCTGCTTTCACCGTTCTTTGCAACTTCTGGCACTCAGCCACATATGGTGTTGGCAGCGTGTAGACTTAGAAGTCCAAAGACTGGCCACTCTACAGGGAATTGGGGAAAGAAAAACTAATTTATGACAGCAAGAGGTTGTAATAGGAGGAAGACATGGGAAAATTCTGGGACTTAAAGAAAGAAAGTAGAATTCAGCAATGTCAGATAGTGTTTGCATATGAGATCTCACAGAAGAAACCAGTGGTGCAGTTTTGGTCAAAAGCCACATGTAAAACTGCATGCAGTGAACTGGGTCAAACACCAGCTCAGGCTGAAGCAAGACTCCCAATACCCACACTCAGCTATGTAGGAACTGGAAGCTTTCTACTGATGAAGACAGTGTCAGGGCAGCAGTTTCAGAAACTGCTTTAAACAGACACTTGCTCATTGACTGTCCTTAAGCACAAGTATGAAAGTGCAACACTGAAAACTCAGTCTGTAACACAGAGCATTCTTTCTGCAGCTACTGATGACAACTATTAGTGATCCAAATTTTGTTCTGCTCTTTTCTTGAGCCTGTGCTTTTGTGCACCACTACACTGGTTATTTTTGTTTTGCATGAAATTATGGCATAATTTAGTTTGGGAGTGACCTCCATTTAGTCTAGCATTATAAAATCCTCATCTGTTCCACTCTGGTGCTATCCACAGCATTGCTTCCCATGCAACACCAGTGGTTACTGGCTGCCAGCTGGACATTGTCCCACTGGTCACAACTTCTAGAGACCAGCAGTCCAGTCAATTTTTCACTCAGTGGCCACTGGTCCAGCTCACAACTCACCAACATTTTGACAATGAGTCTACAGGAGACTGCATCAAACATCTTACTGACGTCAGAGTATGCAACAGCCACTGCCCTCCCCTTGTACACAAAGCAAGGTTTCTCATTAATGTACGATTAGTTAATGTAAAAACTGGGGGACTGTAGTGGTTTCACATTCACCAATGACTTAGTTATGCAGATTGCTTTGAGAACAGATGCAATCCTGTTACTAATTGGAATAGTCTTTCACTTGCTTAAATAAAATCGGGCCTTTAATATATTTGCTTTTATTCTTATTTCATTTGTGATTTGGTTCTAACAGATATTACTTAAAGAACTCTTTAAAACAAACTAGAGGTAATTCAGTGAAACACAGTTAATGTAATTGTGGATACACAGGCTCTTTGACTTTTATCAATCTTAGTGTCATAAATCAGTGAAAAAATGTTCACTATAACAGAGCAAATCTTACATTTTAATTAGGACAAACACATCACTTAAATCTTGGGGTTGTGTTTGGTTTTAATTTCCAAATCCCTCTTTTCTCTGTATGCAATATATATTCAGCATTTTTCATCCTCCACTTCTGTCTGTATCTGGCAAGACAGATCCAGATAAAGAGAAACATCAAGTTACAAAACATGAAAACTCTGTAAGACTTGAAAAAGCACGAAATTACTTTGAAAACTTTGAAATTAGCAAGCACAGAGAACAGTCAGTTTTTAATATCTAATTGCTTTGATATTCCTTCTATTCCACACTCACAGCTTAATGCTGCAGATACTTTAAGTAAGCTACCTGATCTGGTGGAATCTGGCAAGTGTCCCTGCCCATGGCAGAGGGGTTACAACTAGATGATCTTTAAGGTTCCTTCCAACCCAAACCATTCCATAATTCTATGTTTAATCTGTAGGTTAGATGTTCCGGTCTTGGATAGCCTATGAGTATAAAATTAGTCTGTTTGTTCAGAGCTAATTCTAAGAATTCATTCTTGCGGGAACCATAGAGATCCTTTAGAAGACTAACTCCAGGAGCCCTGCACTCTGGAACTATTCCACTAGGAAAGTCTGTGAGACAGCAGCCCTGCACTACTGAGCTGCAGGAGAGAATTGAAACTTGATACTTAAACTGGAGAGGATATCATCTGTGTAGCTAATTGCCACTGGTTTTATGGTATATGTATAAGCACATGAATAAACACTTTGTATATGTTTCAAGGTCCTTAATTTATAAATGGTCTAGATTGCAACTTTCATTTGGTTTCCTACCATGAGACCTGATAAAGAAAAGTTAAGTTTTCCTCCAAAATAATGGTTTGTGCCGGTACACCTGACTGTAATCATTGTAGAAGCCTGTACTGGAAAGCAACCCAGTTCTGATTAAAAATGTATGAAAAAAAGCAGTTTTTCTTTTTAAATGGAAAGCTGTTCTGAGGAGGAAAGCAACACACCTTTCTGAACTATCACACGCTGATTTAAAAAACAGCATTCATCCACTTCATTTGGTACCAAAGCACTCCTCCTCAGATAAACAAAGAAGCATCTGCTATCACTTTAAAAATAGCAGGAATTTTGAAGAAGTAAAGAAGCCAAAAGTACAGCAAACAGCAGCCTCTCTTTTAACTTAAATACAGTGTGTTTTTCAAAGCTCAACATCATCAAGTGCTATCGCAACTGCAAAGATTTTTTTTCCCTCTCTCTTCTAAACTAAACCATTAGGACATTTTCTCATTAAATAGTCGTTTAATAGTGATTTGCCATGGATATCATCATGTTTCAGAGTTCAGATGTTCAGTTTTGCATCAACGTAGAGCAATGTTAAACCTGTGCTATACAGCAGACATGCACAGAACATAAACACTAATCAACAATATTCCTGCATGAATCATACAATCATAGAATGGTTTGGGTTGGAAGGGACCTTAAAGTTCATTCCAATCCCCTTGCCATGAACAAGGACACCTCTCCCTAGATCCGTTTGCTCAGGACCATCCAGCCTGGTTTTGAATACTTCCAGGACTGGGGTATCCACAACTTCTCTAGGCAACCTGTTCCAGTGCCTCACCACCCTCTGAGCAAAGAATTTCTTCCTAACATCTAACTGAACCTTGCCCTCTTTCACTTCAAAGCCATTGCCCCTTGTCCTGTTACTACCTGTCCATATAAAAAGCCCCCTTCCCTCCTTTTTATAGCCCTACTTATGGTACTGGAAAGCCACAATGAGGTTTACGCAGACCCTTCTCTTCTCCATGCTGAACAACTCCAGCTCTCTCCACCCATGTTTGTAGGAGAGGCACTCCAGCCCCCAGTCATTCTCGTATCCCTCCTCTGGGCCTGCTCTTGTGCCAGCCAGACCTGGACACAGCACTGCAGGTGGGACCTCATGTGGGCAGAGCTGAGGGGCAGAGTCACCTCCTTGGCCCTGCTGCTCCCACTGCTTCTGGTGCAGCCCAGGATGCAGCTGTCCCTCTGGTCTGCAAGTGCATGCTTTTGGTTCATGTCCAGCTTTTCATCTATGGCAATCTCCAAGTCCTTCTCCACAGGGCTGCTCTCAATGACTTCTTGTCCCAGTCTGTTCTTTTAGCTGATATTGCACAGTAGCAGACTACCAAGGAATCTGGGAATGCACACATTCTACAATGGCAACAAAAAGGGTAAAACTTCAGTAATGACAGTTTAACCCAGGTCAGCTACAGAATTTAGATTGCTGCAGCTGTACTCAAACTTTCCACACACGGCACCACCACCTCATGATAACTACTTAGTCTTTTCCCTTTCTCTACATTTAAATTTATCACTCCCATCCACCTGTTGTATCTTGCCATTTTTTGTGAACAATGAATCAGACTGCAGCTGCATATGCACAGCTTAGCAGTAGGATCCATAATAACTCACAGCCTTGATTTACTAATGCTGTTACTTCTGAATAAACAGTATTTTCAAATTTTACATCTTATGCCTTACTGCTTTCTTTTCACTTAAATCATATTTGCTTCCAGTTGAAGACCCTGTTTTTTTTCCCTGAAAGACATTAGAAAATATATTAGATATTCTCCAAAAGCACAAACAGATATTTAAGACCTGCATATTCTTCTTGTTCCCTGAAGATCCTGTGCGACACTGTCATTCATTAGCTTGCTCTGGGCCATTACATTTCTACACATTTTACTTATACTGGCACACAGCCAGCACTGACTGCTCAACTCTAGAAAGCCCACATGTTTTTGTACTTTTTGAAACTAGCATGACAACCATTCTGAAGAGTAGCTCTCACCTGCTACGTTTAAACTGTAAAACCATGAACATTGATACTATTCTCTCTCTATTTAGTACTGAAAGTGAAACTATTTTTTCAGGTGCAACAAGAGCCATATGAAATCTCCCTAATGTGTAGATATTCTGTAGCCATGTTTTTAATGGGACAGATCCATTAAACTTATCTAGAAAAGTAAAAAATAAATCCAAATTTTAAAATAGAACCCTGTGTATATTGCTGGGCAAAAATCATAGCTCTGACAAATGCTGGGTAGCACTCGTCTCTTTCTCAATTTAAGAAGAGACTGAAAAATAATGCAGCAAGAAAGATCCTTTGTGCAGAGAGAACCACAACAGTTTTCATCCAACATATGAATGACTCATAATTGATTGATGAAAACTGGGGAAATACTGAACTTCAAACAGTATCATAGATATGTAAACTAGCAAAATATACACAGTTGACTTAGTTTTCAGATAAACATGTAAAAATTATTAACTTCAATATATACCACCTGAATAAATTCTTATACTGTATGTAGTGACTAAGCATAAGAATTACCTGGATTCAAATAATTAGCCAAAGCCCTTCAGCAATACAACGTGAAGATTTTTATTTAGTTAACCTTTTTTTTTTTTTTACTTCTTATGACCCTCCTGAAAAGGGAAAGAGGAAAACTGAGGCTTTAATATAATCTCACTGGGATTTTAAAAGTAGAATAAATGGTGTAAAATGCTTTTCTACTGAAAATGTTTCTATCAGTTCTCCACTGACTACTCCCCCAAGTTTGTCTTGATCTGATGTTTCCTTTCTTACTGCTTCTGAGCCATTTAATGGTAGATATTCTCTTTAAACTGTAGTACTCAGTATTACCACTCAAATAAAATTTCTAAATCCATTTCCTGTGTATTAATTGCTTACATTACTTGAGAAGCTAGGAACAAAAGGCATTAGAAGAAAGCAACTCTCATTTGTGGATACTTATAGGCACTGATCTCCTGAAAATCTGACCCAACCTAAATATTTGGACCTTTAAGTTTATGTGCTTATCCAGAAAATATGCTGTAATCTTGCTGGAGAAGGAACTAATTTGATACACTACAAAAATAATTAATATGTACACATATAATTGTTTAAAAGCAATTTCTTTCCTATTTCCAGTTTTAAATTAGAGAATCAGTAATTAATTGAAAATTTAATATTTGTCTTTTCTTCAATTAAACTAGCTAAATATTAATTAGAGCTCATAATAACGCTTTTCAATTTAGGTTACTAACTGCAGACTCCCTGGAAATGTTTCTGACTGAAGAGAATTCCTCCATGATTACTTTCATTTCAAAGTATATTGATCAGCAAGAATCCTGACAGACAGTTATATGACAGAAGATAACTTTTTTTATATATGACCAAAGATAACTTTTTTTTAAAATAATGTTTATTTCAGAGGGGAACTTACAATAAAGTGCCATTTAGGGCACAGTGCATTATGATTATTGTAGTTGGAAAAAACACTATTCCATAAACAAAATGCGTGATATGAAATAAATAATAACCACAGCAGTTTTAGATTCAGAGGCTGTGTTGTAACACTGGCTTGTGATCCCCACAAAATTTCAAAACTGAAATATCTTTACAACTGGAGAAATCCTCAGAGCTAATTTTCTTGGTAGGTTAGCATTGTTCTCCTTCCCTCCAGTCTGCCTGACTTTGCTATGAGTCTGCTAAGACTGTTCCCTATGCTTTCCTCGTACTTGACACTTTTGTATTTGAATGCACCATGTTTCTTTAACCAAGAGATGGGTAACCCAAAGGTAAAATACAAATACTGATGCAAAAAATCCAATTTGGTAAGGTGCAAAAGTATGTCATGCTTACTGGAATGCAGGTAACATAAAAATCTATAAATGAGCACCATTCATAGTCATTACATTTGTCTTTTACTTTTCCAATCTAAACTATTCAGACCAGTAAAAGGAATCATATGCTACAGAACATTCTGCAGAATGACACAGTGCACAGCTGAGGAATAATATGGCATCTTTGAAAATAAGTTATGTCTGAGAGCCCAATGGAATCAAAAACAGAGGATTAAAACATTTTTACAAGTCAGTTCTGTATTTTTATATTCTTTCATAGGTATATGTATTATGTATATTGTATATGTATTTAGGTTCATAGATAAATGTAGTCAAAGTTATAACTATATTTTATATAGTCAAATATACTACTTATATCATTCTATTTTTGCACTCACAACACAGTGAAATAATGCATTCAGGAAGTTTGAAATGTCACATAGTCATAGCACTTCCGTGTGAAAGGGAAGTCAGTAGCCTGAAGAAACCTCATTAAAATTTTGGGTATAATCACAAGACTGGATTTCAACATTATTCTTCAACACAGCAAATTCCTTGACCCAAATTAACATATCCAGAACAATAAATAGTGCTATTAGTGCTAGAAAAGATGCTGTTCCTTTGCATAACCAGAAAAGTATTCTCCTTACAGTGTGGGCTAGTATTCCTTCCTTTAGGAAGAAAATTCTGATATTTTATGAACATGTAAAAATCAAATAAAATATATTTAAAAAAAATTTTGGGTTGATGTACAGAAAAAATAAGTACTCCTACTGCTACTAAGTAAAGCTTAAATGCATTCAACAGTACTGAACTGTAAGAATAGGTACAGAGAACATGTGCAGTCTTGTACTTGAAGAGTACAAGAAGAGAGAAACTGGAGTGAATAAAACAAAGAGCCCAGAAGGTTAGTAAGGGACTGGAGCTTCTTATGTATCTACCTGAAGAGGCTGACACTGCTCAGCCTTGTGAAGAGAAGACCCAGGGCCATCTCATCTACGGGTATAAATACTTTGTGGGCCAGGAGGTTGCCCTTTTTCAGTGGTGCCCAGCTGACAGGACAAGAGGCAAGGGGGAAAAACTGAAATACAAGAATTTCTGCCTCCCCTAAGAGTATTCTGTAATGGTGAGACTGAACAGGTTGCCCACAGGTGTTGTAGAGACATTGTCCTCAGAGATCCTCAAAACCTAACTGGGCATGGCCCTAGGCAATCTCTTCTAGCTGGCCCTGCCTTAAGCAGGAGGTTGGACTCGACAGTCTTCAGAGACACCTTCCAATCTCAGCTATTCTGAACATCTTGAATTCACTGGCCATTTTCAATTATATTTACCAGAGGAATAGCTATCTTAAACAGACAGGAGTCTTCTATTTATTCGATATATTTTAAAAATAAATTAGCTGCTGTGAAGTCAAACTAGACGCTTTTCTAGTCTAACAGTCTTAACAGCTTTTATCAAAAGTGAAACATGATTAAGAATTGCTTGGCAACAAACACATAGCCAGTTGCAGGTGTTATTTAGTAGTCTGATTATTACATGGTCAATGCACCAAAATAGCTGCAGGTCATACTGGCTTTGCCCAAATGTAGGAGCACACGGGAAAAGCTAGCAAGGTTACAAGATGGCCTTAGGAAGGAACTCAGGAAGCACAGACAGACCACCTCAAGGTATAAAGAAAGGATTGAGGCATTCATTGTTCAGCCAACTAATGCATTTGCATAAATTACTTTGAATGAGACTAATAAATAGAAATGTCACTTTTAGGTTAATTTTTGCTACTTAAAATGGGAGAAAAAATTTGCCTTCTTGCCTGTGCTGGAAAAATGATGGCAGAATCATAACATTATGTGCTAGCAGCAAGAAACCAAGACGCCATTTAGCTTGAGGATGGCAGATTGTGTAATGGCTTACATATACAGCAAAGGCTCATGCAGTCTTGGAGAAGTTTGAAACAATGCAGAAACTTGTAGAGTCTGTGCCCCAGCGTTCTGCTGCAAAATGGGGCTTGTTCTTCCAGTGACGTCAGAAGGATAAATACCTCCACTATTATGAGGTTCTCAACCATTCCAACTGCAGAGGTAATTGCTGTTTCTGAAAAAAACAAGCAGTCATCTGCATTTTCCACCTACTACGTTTTGTTTTAATCTTAGTATTTCATTTTTTATATACTCTATGAACAACAATGTTTTACTCCTCAGCCTCCATCTATCTGTTACTTTTCTTATGCTACAGAATTTTTTCTTTTGCATGTTTCTAAATGCATCCATTGTTCTTGCAAGACAAAATCAAAGACAAAATTGCACTAAAGATTGCAAAGAATGAAAAATAGCTTTTAAGCCTTGATTATAAATGACAGAACCACAACTTATAATGGAACCATAATTTTGGCAAGTAAAAATACAAATACTGTTAAAACTCAGATGCCTCAAATCAGCAATGACTTTAGTTATGTGAAATTAATGGGTATACAGCAGTGTGCACATAAATCCTTGCAGGATCAGAACAAAGGGCTTGACTTGACACCTGCTGAAGCTGGTAGAAAAGCTTTGCTTTTAAGGGTTTCAGCAAGTTCAGAATCAAGCCATCAATTTTTTCTGTGAAACACAGGATAGAGATGACCAGACTTTCATAGTGAAGGTATTGTCTCACATCCTATTTTGTAGAAAGAGCTGCTAAAAGGATGACCAACCTGATGTTTCTCTCGGACTGCTATAAATCACAAGCAATTTAACTGAAGTCATTAGTGTAATATGAGGAAGGTAAGAAACAGGAGCAGGGTGTTGGTACACGAAGCTGTACTGTACCAGCCTCCCTTAAAAAGAAATTTTTAGGTAACTTGTGTTCTGTTTAGAAACTAATGGTACAACAGAGCTCAGGAAAGTTTCCTTTCAGAAAAGCATTCTCAGAGAGCAACTATTTCCAAAAGTAAAGATGCCACTTTGTTAGCACTGATAATTTGAAGAACTATGGGGTTTTAAAATCTTAGCTGGAAAAAAAAATATTCTTTGGTTTACAAGTTAACAAAAACGTGTCTGAAAAACATTAATTTCTATGTATGTACACCCCAAGAAAGCAGAACTATTTTGAAAAATACATAGTTTAAAAAGTCACTGCCACAAAAAAACCTCATAGCTTTTCTAGTTTATTTTTAAACACCCCCAAATACCAGTTTGTTATGAAAGTTACACATTTTTAACTATAAAGTTATGAATAAAATTGCTACTTTGATTCTTAAATTATTTGTAGAAAAATGCAACATTTTTGGAAATGTACTTTGTTTCAATCTCTTCTTTCTCAGTTAACAACTTGATAACTTCTTTGTTTAGTATCTGTTATCCACATAATTGTACAAAATCAGGTATTAGAGCTTTCTCATTTAAGTGTTTTACAGATAAACTGAAAGGTACAGAAGTGCTTTTTATGCAGTGCAGCAGGAGGATGCATGTATTTAGTTTTTGTTGTATGCCTAAAAGAAAATTATTATTATGGGAATGCAGTTGACTAGGTATCAAAATTGGATATTTGATTTTTACCCTCTGAGAAAAAACAGGAAAATTATGGAATTTAGGGAGGAACTCTTTCTTTTAAATGAAATAGTCATACTCCATGTTGTAATAAGACCAAAAAAAAAGTTATATACATGTATATAAAATGATGTCTCAAAGGTGAACTACAGAATTTTACTAGAAGCCCTGAAATAAACCAGCCTTTAATGTTGCTAGAAATCCTAAGTCAATGTACAAAGCAATCCTTTGTATTGCTCTATCATAAATTTTAAATGTGTAAGCCTTCCATGGTCCTCAGCCATTAAACATAAATGGGCCAAATTCTATTCAAACTTGCACTGTTTTGGGAAAGAAGGTTAGTAACCAGAGCATAAATCTTGTCAAAATTTCAGCTGGCAATCAGCTCTGTAAATCCTACTGAAATTTATTTATAGGAATGACATTTTATAAATTATTACAGGTCTGTTTTTCCTAAATATTTAAAATCCAGATTTCTAGAAGGTTTATATTGAAGATGCTTGGTAAGAAAACCCATCAAATCAGTAAAATTATTCTATTTTACTTATTGACCACCATGTTTTATTATGGTTCAATATTCATTTTGCTTATTTAATTTGCCTACTGTACATATTTAGGCATTCATTTTAAAGACATTCACAGAACACAGCAGAAGATGATAGAAGGAAACAGTTCTGCTATGTAACAAATTTGTATTCTTTATTAAGAGTCAAGACAATTTTTCCACCATTGAACAATAGGCAATTTGACAGTGTAACATAAAATAATCTCATCCAAATCAAATATTTTCAAATATACATTAAAAAAAGTTTATTATAAACACAAAATGTAGCACTCATGGTCTTTTTAATACTTGCACTTGGCTTTCAAAGGCATATACAATCTCTAAACCTGACAAATTATGTTTTTAATTAATTAATTATACATATTATATATATATATATGTAAGAAAGTATTTACACTTTTAATCTTGCACCAGGCATTGCCTGACTTGTCTGTGGACACTCGGAGACATAACTTGACCCAAGCATGGAACTGCAGTGAAATGAATTTTAGCCAGGATCAGATTTCAAAATGTATGCAATTTTGTATGGAAATACAGTTCTATAAACTTCATGTTCTGTTTTCTCCCCAATGCTTTGGCTTCTCAAGAATTTTCAGCAAACTGGAAGTAACTACTGGAGTAGACGACAAATGAACTATAAAATAAGAGTATGGAAGGTAGCGCATCTCTAAATCACTGTAAACAAGGCTTACTGCACTGCAAAATCTATTATTTATTAAGAAGAAAGCTTTATTAATTTAAGCTCTTTTTAAAGACCAGGAGTATAGTCAAAAGTATAATTGTTCTGCATATCTCACCTTGGGGTTGAAAACTGCTTTTCTTCCCCCGTTATTGCCAGGACTTGCTTTTCCACAGCTATTTATCAGACAACAATTAAGCTACTCTGCAGCATCTTTCACAGTTAAACAACTTTGCTCAATGATAAAAGAATTTTATTTGCATTAACTAAAGTAACTATGCTATGAAAAATTTCCTTACTATATAAAATTTTAACTCATTAAAAGAAGCATGCACTGCACATACTTTTCACTTGGAAAGAACACATTCTTAAAAGTTCCTGCTGAACTACTTTTTAAAAAAGCACCTAGGGATAATAATAAAAAAAGGTAAAAGAGCTGTGCTGTCACCTAGCGGATAAAGGTAGTAGAATAGGATTACTTTTTAACTTACAGTTTTAACAACATTACAATATACTTCAGATTTTATATTGATTTCCTGAAAGGGACATGTAAACATGAGAATTGGCTCTATTGCTGACATAGGTCCTCTGAGTATTTTAAAGACAGACCTACAGAGCCTTTAGATCTGAACATATCTTTCCATTGTTTCATTGTAACGTTGGCTATTATATTTTAAATCTGAATGTAAACATTGTGTATTTAAGAGCCTGGGATGTAGGATAAAAGCCTCCAGTGTAGGGGCTGATTGGTAGTGTAGACAACACATAGAATAAAGAAAAAAAATGCTGTGCAACCAACCTTTCTTTTGACTTCTGCTGTGAACACACCATCTTGTTTATGTACTGACAAAGTAAGGCTGCACATGTGGTGCTTCTGAGACACGAAAATGCATCTAACACTATAAAGTTTAAGTCACTGAGTTAATCAACCTTAATATACGTATGGATTAAATGTACAATTTCAAATAAAACTGTATTTTTTTCAGATCAATTCTTTATATAGGAGCAAGTAAATATTTAATTGAAATTTTGCAAAAACTTTTCACTTTTCATAACTGCCAGTGATTTAGGACCAAGGGAAAAGCTTTGCTTCAGGATTTCTGTGTCAAAACTCAAACCAAACCAATGCTGCCGCTTTCCCCAACCCTTCTTGTGCAACAAAAACAGAGTGAAGACTTGTAGACATAGGATAGGACTACATTCCACTTAGTCTAATATAGAGAGGAAAAAGGTTTTGGGAGTAGGCATTTGGTTACTATTAAAATAGATTTTCAAAGAAGCAAAACTTACTGAAACATCTTACTGAAACACTTAAAGGTATTATCTTCTACTTGCAATCATTCAGTAGTTATGTTCTGAAGAAAAGTTTGATTCTATTCCAGCATCTGAAGCTCTGTATAACCACCTCATCCTTGTCCAAAGATTGAGGTATTTTAGAAAAATGTAGGAAGTATAGATTTCCCTTGGATGGTCATTTTTATGAGGTCTTTTTTTTGCAACACAGAGTAACCCACATTAGTTTTGCAACAATTAGAAAATCCTTTGGGAACAAGCATGAAAGCAGGTCACCACAAAGCATTATTATCATAAGAAACAAGGCATATGCACAGGAACTTCTATGAGATGCCTTCATGGTGTTGTATTACCTGGCACTGTCATTTCACTCTTGCTTGCCTTCAGTGAAACAAATAGGTTTATTTGTTATTAATGCTCCAATCTGAAAATGGATTCATTCCACTAAGTTTCACATTAAGAAAAAAAAGGCACATAAGATCTTAACTTACATTGCACTTTTCAAAAAACTTAAAATACAAAGTATATGGCTTTCTACTACCAGAAGTCTTGAAAAATACCAATAATAAATTTTTACTCAATAGTAAATACACAATTGATCTTGAAATATTTTAAACAACTAAATAGCCAGCCAAAAACCCCCTCCAAACTGAAATGTTGTGGAAACCAGAAATTACTACAAAACTGCAAAATCTTGTTCAGGATTTCCATTCAACCATATTTACAGCAAGCTAGTAATTTTTTGTTTTCTGTTTTGACATAGACTATTTTAAGGAAAAGGTTTCTTTCCACATACACTAAAACAGTGTATACCATATCTACAGAGGAAATTAATAAACTTGGTAGATGTCATAGTCACACGAGCTATAGCATACATTTTTTCTTAGTGAAAAGTATGTATTTTTTTCTTGCATCTCCTTTACATCATTTGCTTCCCAGTTACAAATTGCAAATACTCAGCTTAAAACAGAACAGAGCAAACTCCTTGCATTGAAAAATTCTTTACTGAGCTAAGTACTGAGCATAGGTAGAGGTGAACCATGAGTTTCACGTGACTTTGTGCAATTTAAAAGAAGTGGAAAATAATATGATGAACTATTTTGTCATTGGTGTGTGAGAGTTTTTGCTCAGTCTCTTCCTTTTCATAATAAAATCAGTGATTACAACTGCTTGCAACAAATATCTGTAATTCAAATTCCGTGAGCAGTCAGCAGTATATGCTTACAGCTTACACTTTCAGACAGTGTCCTTACAACATGTTTGCTAGAGTATTCAGAGCTGGAAAGCAAACATCAGAGGGCATGATCAGACAAAGAAATTTTTAAAAAAGATTTGGCAAAACATTTAAGAATTCCCTCCTAGAATGCAACACTTTGTAACCTAGATTTTATAGAATATGGACTTTAAACTATATTAAAATATTTGCAATACTGACTGATATTTAAAATGGCCTATGCCAAACTTTAAATTAAAACATAAAAGGGCATCTCCAGTGATAGATAAATAATGAATGTTTTAAATTAAATTATTGCTTTTAGTATAACAATTTGTTTCATCTAGAGAAGCAAGATAGTTAACAGTTTCACAACTCTGGGTGTGAGGAATCCATTTTAATCCTTTATGCCTTCTTTAGAAGACTTCAATTATTAAAACAAAACTAGGATACTCAAGAAGTTGCTCTAACTAATTGTTTCCTAAAGCTGGAGAATGAAGAGTTCAGTACAGACTTAGTCTTTACCCTCACTGTATTTTGTGAAATACTTTGGAAAACACAGATGAATTAGGAACTTTTAAAGACTGGAAAAAGTACCTGCTAATAAGCAGAAGAAGGAAAAAATATTCCCTCTGACAGCAGAATTAGATCCATTTGGTGTGAAAGGAAATGGAATTATCTGCAATCTGTACTTCTTTGCATAGATCTTAAAAGCCCTCTGAGATGCACACTGTGAGGACACACCATTCAAAGAAAGTTTGGGTTTTTCACTGAACATGTGATGGCAATTCAACCACTTTCAAAACACATGTCCAAATCATCCATGTTAAGGGTGAGGACAGCAAAAACTGTGGAACTACTTTAGAAAGTGCCTAAAGCAATGGAGATGGTGGCACAAAAATGGTCAGAGGGCAGAGAAATGTGGTCAGTAGGTTTTTGCACTGCTGGTCATCTGGTTCCCTCACTTGCTCATTAAGATAGGGTGGTTGTGGCAGGGCTGGTTATGCTACTGTCATCCAACTCCTATCAAGTTACCTTGAGTTAAAAATGGACAGACCCATCCCCCAAACTTGCAGGGCTCATAGTCTCACACCTTGTGTTTCCTCTCATACCTGACTAAAAAGACTCATAGTTGAATATATTGTGAGGCAAGAATTTTTTGTAACATTTCCTGCCTGTTCTGTGTTCTGTTAGGTTGAAGATATTGCAGTTTCTTCTTTTTCCTCCTATCTCTGCTAGAGTGGGAAGTTCATAGACAAAAAGTAAAAAAAAAAAAAAAAAAAAAAAAAAAAAAAAAAAAAAAATTTAAAATATGAGAAAAAGTTTAAAATTTATTAAAAGAATTTTAGAAAAAAATCCTAACAGAAAAAGACACCCTTGGTCTGGATTTAATTTTGAAGATTAGGGATTACTCTAAAGCTGTATTGGAAGTTTTATTAACTTTATAAGGAGCCCAAACTATCACAATCATGAAATGAAGATTAAAATAACAAATGGTAAACAAAAGATGCAATATGACAGAGTCAATCCTCAGCCCAACCACAGGCCTCTTGCGTGACCTATGTCACTTAGTCTTTCTGATGCTGTAGTTCCTTGGCTGTGTAATTGAGCTAGAACTTCCCTGCCTAAGAAGCATTCTATGAAGATAAAATGAATAATTATTTGCTTTTGTGTTAGCGTGGTGAAAAAATTTAAGTAGACTCCAAACTGGGAATAATTGTTGCAGAATTTAATACAATTTAAAACAGAAACTAAGATGTTGAAAAGGGTTTATACCAGTAATTTCAAGGTTTTCCTATATCTTTGTAAAAAAAAAAGGAAAGAAACCCCCAACAACCTGTTAACAAGCTGATAATTATATATACCACTAACATAAGAGACCAGGAAAGTTGTAAATACAAAACTACTTTTTTCAGCTAGGTTAATTCTAACTAACTAACCTGTACTAACTTTAACGATGAACAGTGATACTTATTCAAATACAATTGCCTATTGTAAGTTGTTTTTCTAACATTCAATGTAATCAAAGTCTAGTGTTGAGACCTTTAATCAGAACAGCAACCTAGTAAATGTCTGCAGGCCTTTACAATCTTTCCTAAAAACAGTTGCAATTTGGGAAATGGAAGTATCATCTCTTTAAGAGATGTCAGGTATGAATACCAGGGAAATACAATTCAAAATGAAGTGAACTTTTCTATGGTCTGTTTCAGTATGGACATAGCTTCTCATGAATTAAAAGGCTATTAAAAAGTTATTTAACTGCGTTTAAATAAAAGAACAGCTGTGACTTATTTCACACCATTGTTAATGTCTAACGTTTAATGTCATCACTAGAACAACAAAAGAGCACAACTCAAAGGTATTTAGCTAATTATGTAGTATTCATAAGAAATCACTAAAAATACTTTGGGAAAGCAAAGGTAGGAATCAATCAATAACAGCTTGCTGTCTAGAGATGGCAAACAAGATGACTTATCTACAAATACATTTAACACTTCATATCACTGTAACAGGTCAGTGAAAAAGGGCTTCACTTCAGCAATCTGACTACATACCTAGCTTGCAGTAGGGTATCACAGACTGGGCACCGCTTCTGCAATGATAGATGTTCTTAGCATTACTGCTGACACAGGCTGACTTGCCCAGTCAAGCTTTGCCTATTTCATGTGTGTCTCTTCATGTTTCATTACATAACAGTTTCTTTTACGCATCTCACCTCTCATAGCACTGTCATTATGGAAACATTTCTTGAGTAATAGAAAACCATAAAGTCCTCATGAGTCAAAGGTCAAATGAAGTCAATTTATTGCAAAAAACTCCAACAACCCACAAAAAAATCTCAGCTGCAAGTTACTCCTTCATTCCAAGGAGTTTTATATTTTCCTTGTCTTTCGAAACAACCCAAAAGTGATAATGAAATGCTTAAAGCAATAAGAGAGAGAATCAAGTTTCATCTACCTGGACCGTCTGGCAGCATACTGTGTAACAATAAATGAGTGTTCTTAAGTCACAGCATTTCACTGGAAATGAGGCAGAACTTGTGTATTTTAACAGCTTTTTACAACTAGTAACCACTAGCAAATTTATTTTACTTTCTCAGGGAAGACCAGTGAACGTCCCTAATTTAAACTAAAGGGCCATTCAGCCTCAAAGACAAAAAGCACTTCTGCTTAGCACCTGAGTAATACATGGAATATGTACAGGTGAATCAAGAGGACTGGAATCAATGATAGTTTGTCTTTGGCTGGTCTGAAAGGTCTGACTCATTTCCAGTTCTGTGATCATTTATTATCCAGAAAAGAAAGGCCAGCTTTCTACAGTGCAAACACAGTGGTGGTCTGCGGCTCATGATGAATAGATTTACCAGGTCTGCTCTGAATTGCATGACATAGAGTTTTCCAACAGGCTCTGACACCTGATGTATGTTTAAACTTCCTTGCACAGAAAGCCCTTAATACCTACCTGCATGCACTTCTTCTTAAAGTTATTATACACAAAATACATTCTTAGATGCCATATTATTTAAAGTGATGTTACAGTACAGAAATATTTTAATCAGTAATTTCACGTCAGATAAAGACTTATTTCCCTGTCAGTATTCTGACTTCAGTATAACAGAGGAGTTTGTTTTGGTCTTAAAATATCAGTTTCCATATTTTCAAGTTCCATGTTATACAAAGTTTATACAAGAGTTGATTTACATTTGTAAAATAACACCAAAGTAAAAGATATTGATGACTTTTTTTTATACTCAAATCAGTGCAACTATTTGAGCATTTATCTGCACTGCCTCATGATAAATAGCAGAAACACCAGCCAATTATTCCTGAACTTGGGAGTTATATGCCAAACTAAGCACTGGAAAAGTCACAAAGTCCCAATTAAAATCAAAGTATTCACTGGAGGAATATCACAAACCCAAGAAAATTCCCTGGCAACAGTTAACAGTTGTCAAATTGATAGTCACACTGTTCATTACAGTTTACTTGTTTTTGCAGATAAAAAGTAATTTAACCACTGGACTGGAAGCCCACACCTTCTTTTACTTTTAAAGAGCCTGCAGTTTGAGTAGTTTTAAGTGTGGGTAAGAAAATAAAGCAATATTAAAATGTTATCAAATTAATCAAATATTTAGAATTATCAATTCAAAAAAGCCAAACCATCATTGATAAACAGTCTTTGGTCTGTAACGAAAAGGATCAAAATAGTATACAACTGCGTTAAACTACATAAACCCACAATTAAACAAAAGAGAACACAGTTTTAAGTGCTTCTTCTAACCATGCCCCCTCTGACATTCAATTTAAATATGTAGGATAGTCCAACTTTTTTAAACAATTTGGCTTAGTTAATTAGCCTGATAACTACACTGATTCCTGCACACACAACAAATTGAATCCACTAGAGACAAAAGAAAGAACAACACAAATGTCTTTTCATTCAGCTCCTAATAAATAAATGCCAGTAGAGAGTATGCAGAAATAAGCAAAATGTTTATTACTTTCTGACGTACTCAAGAAAAGTTCAATATGCAGAAGGATGAATACATTGAATACATTTGTAATTGCTGACATAAGTTGTTTTTTAAAATAAGTTACATCACTTATCACTATCTGAGCTTTGATCTAAAAATTCTTCAACAAGGATCCATATTCAAATATTCTAACAGTTATACTGAAGTTCATTTGTACTGTTTCATTTCAAAATTTTGTAGAGCACAGAAAACATCCTCCACTCTGCTTTATAAAGCTTAGTCCTCACGTTTTACATTGTCAGTTCATGCATCTATGATTCTTCCTATTCTTTAAATTCCTTCTTACGAGGAAGAGGATGTCTTTCGCCTTAGTGGAAAAGGGTGTGTTGTCATTCTCTCAATACCATTTTCTGACTTCTACATTCACTTGTTACACTGGGAAGAAAGAAAGAGTATAGAGTGCATCAGGATCACACCTTTATAGATTTGGATTCAGAAGACGGAAGGGCGAATATCACCTGGTTAAAAGGCATTCACCTTTATTGTAGGAACATGAACATTACCAAAACATGACTGTAAAAGATTCTAAATAAATTTCCTTCAGAAGTAAAATCAGTTGTATACAGCAGATATAATTTAGCTAAATTCTTCCATGTAGGTCCTGGTTAGTGAGAACAACTCTTAAATAGATTAAGTCCTGTGTCTGTGGAAAATCTAAGGAATATAATATTAACTTCTTAAATTTAGGAGTCTACACAATGAACATCAGACAGAAATCTGGTCTTTTCACAAGACAAATTGTCTAACCATGAAAAGACCACACATCCTTTATTTCTCTGAGAAAGCCCAGGAGCAAAGATTACCTGATCCACTTGGGTGCTATTAACTTCCCTAACTTTGTTTTTGTTAAGGAGTGGTGAAAAACAAACACTGTATAAAATATTCTGCATTTATGAAGAATAAGAGAACTTGAGCCTATCATAGGATATGCTGAATTTGAAGGGACCTGCAAGATTCATCGAGTCCAGCTCCTGGCCCTGCACTGGACAGCCCCAAAGGTCACTACACTGAGACCCACCACATGCCTGGGAGCATTTGTTGGTGTTTTAGATTAACTAATACACTGTTGTATCTGAAACCTAGATACACACAGGTCTTTGAGTTACTTATTTTTTAACATTTTTTGTTAGATTTTCTTGCAGCTTGGTTGGATTACAACCAGATAATTTCCCTGACTGTATCTCAATCCATATACTTTGATGATCCAGGGCAGGCAGAACAGTTTTGGATTCTATGTTTTGTTGGCACAACTAATGAAGGGGAATGTTTTTAATAAGCATCTCCCTTTTTGTCCTAGTCGATTCTCTGACAGGAGAAGTACACTGAGTTTACAATTATACAGATCATCATATTTTGAGACAAGGAAGATGAATGCAGACCAACGAACTGCATATTTCCAATATACTGATATATTTTTTATTTCCTGAATAAGCACAAATTCAAATGTGCAGTCTCAAGGAAGACAAAATCACAGCTAAAACTTTAAGGACAAAGTTGGTATTAGGATCCTTTGATTAGTTTTGTTTAAACTTTTTAACACACAGCTTTCGAACTCAATGTCAGTTTTGACTGAAAGGTACCTAGAGACTCCAACTTTAGCTAACAAAACTGACTGAAGAACCCAAAAAGTTCTCATTTCACACTTATTAAAAGTAAGAGCAACATACATGTTGTAGTTTAGATGAAAGCTTAAATTTTACACGAATATAAAGAATGGTTTTGAGTGTACAACATTTCATAATTTCAAAACCAATTCAGGATTTAGATAAGTAGCTGCTGCAGTTGAGAGTTCATCTTAGTCTTAAGATTTTGAATGGGAAGTGAGGTTAAAGACAACCCTTCTTCTACTGATTTGATCTTATAGAAGAAACAAATCAACTTCTTTATTAAATAGTGGCACCATCTTTTCAGTTCTACCATTTCCAACCATTGGGGATAGACATCACTGGATCTTTTTTTTTTTTCAGATTTCTTTCTTTAAGCGAAATTAAAAAGAAAAAGTCAAATAGAAGGTAGATCTATGCAAATTACATGCCAACTGTTATTGTCATTTTCAGAAAAAAATGAATTTCTATAACATTTCCACAGAAGGTTGATCCCAGAATCCTTTTCCTAAATATTGCTTAAAATTCTGGTTTGCTCATCTAAACTTTCAATTCAAGTGAATACATTTAATGGAAAAATTATTTCAAGAAAATAATATTTATAAAATAATCAACAAGCATCCATATCCTGATAACCATAAGAGAAGACAAATACAGAATTTTTTTTTTCAGGGAAAAGGAAAAAAAGAAGACAAAAAAGAGACACTGTATGAAGTCCCAAATTGGTCATACATTTTGGTACTGGTCAATAAACTAGACCACCATATATAAACAAAACATTCCATTCAGCATTATGTCAACCTTTAACAAAAAGATCATCAATCAACTGCAAATACATGTTCTATGCACCTGTAAAATTTGATGGACATTCTTTCAAGTTTTTATTTCAACACTGTGTCTGTCAGAATTACCCCCCACTATAAACTTATTATTAATGTTGGGAGAAGTTTTCCAAATGTCACCAAAATGAATTAGTATCACACTGAGCCCAAGACTTAAGAGAGTCACCATGTGCATTTATGTATTTTCCCTCCCGTAATACTGACACATTTATATCTTTTCCATGTCTGTTCCAGGTCTGGTGAAACTGCACAGTATGCGTCTCATTTATTTTGCTAGAACACAGTGACACACACACAGATTTAGTTGCATGAAATTTGTTGAAAAATTGTTAGCAACAATGTCCACCTATAAGATGCCCTAAATTAAAGTTAAGTAAGCAAAAAGGTTTTTACTAATAGTATGACAAAGTGAGTTAAAATACCTATTGCACTACACAGTTTCTAATGTGATATTGGAACTTTGCTATGTTTCACATGTACGTATGGGATGATATGTTTGACACTAGAAGATTCATTTTCAGGGTGGACAAAGCTGTAAGAAGATCAAAAAAATGGAAACCAAACCTAGATAAATTAAGACTGGAAACAAAATACTTCTTAACACAATGATTGTTAGCCCTTAGAACAATTTGCTAAGTGCTTGTGGATCCTGTGTCACTAGGATATGTGCTTTAAAAAAAGAAACAGAGCTAAGCAATGACAAGACATGCAGTAGTTGTTTCATCAGAGAACTCAAAATAGTGTTTTTTCAATTTGTACTCCTTTAATTTATATTCAGTTTACTACTTACAAACTTAGTGTTCAAGAGAGAGCTATAACATACTACAGCAGCAACACATTATTGCTTACTTAGTTACTAACAAGGCCAACAAGTTTCAAGGTGAAACAGGCAATGGTGTTTCAAAGAAAAAAGGCTGTTTTCCATTTACACCTCCACTTTGAACAGCACATATATGCATATGATCTTAGGAACTAGCCTCTTGAATTCTGTCTGTCTACTCCATAAATAAAGGGAAGCACAAGACTTAATCATTAAAGACTTTACAATATTCTTGAGAAACTATACATTTTGGCACATACATCTGTCTTCCAGAAGCAAAACCTGTGGTTCTCAACCTCCTCTTTGCATATTCAACATAAAAATACATTCTACAAGTGCACCAATTAAGTATGCCTGATTTCCTGTAATCTAGATAGATTTCTATTTATGTTTTACCCTACCTCACTAATTCAATAATCCACCCTGGCACACTTTAGACATCTACAATTTCTTTAGTCCTTGCTTTGCAACAAAGAAGGCCTTTATTATGAAGAAAGCAGAATTCTGAAAAAAACGAATGGTGACTCAGCTCAGACCTCTATTGATTTTGTTTAAGTACTTTATTAAAAAGTCAATAAAAGTCATTCAAGGTCACAACATAGACCCTCATTCAGATTTTACTGGAGCAAAGTTCTACCTTCTAGAGACTTCAACAGCAGTTTGCCTGAAGAAAACTTCACTGTAGGTTTTGTAATTTGTCCTGAAGTAAAGAATAGTTACTCACTGTTAGTAAAAACTTAGACAATAAATGGACATAGACAATAAATGGATAAATTGCATAAAGATTAAAAAGTGAAAACAAGACTTTCACAAAGCAAATTTTGTGTCTTGTGTGGTTGAGGAATTCTTTGCTGGATCCTGGAATTGTTTCACTTGGACTAGGTGTTAGATTTCTCTCCACAGCTGTGTGGATCCTGCAGGGTTCAGTTCACAAAATGAACCCCTGCAGTTTGATTCAGAAGGTTTGGAAAGGAGCCAATATTTCTTTTTTCACTTACAGATTCAAGCATTTGGTCATCTCTTGAATTCTTAGCACCTTTACATTAAAACATTTATCCCTTTAATCACTAATGAATGAATGAAGGCAGCCTGAAGAGTCCTTCCATATGTGTACAAGAATATAATTCACAGATCTCCAGTCTTTGCATCCCTCGAGGATCTCACTATAAGCAGGAGGGATAGTAGAGTCTTCCTGCACTCATTTTACTCCAGGGAACTCAAAAAACCCAAAGAGCTTCCAGATCTAGAAAGTAGGTGGCAAATGTTAAACAGACTCTAAATCCAGTCATTCAAAAAAGACCAGTAACAGGGAAATCACCAACTGGTAACTCAGATAATTCCACTCAAGGAGCAAGACTCAGAATTATATTTTGAGAATGCTGGGAATTAACAACTAAAGTCAAGTTCTGTAGATTCACAGAGTTACTCTTAAAAAAAAAAAAAGTGTTACATCATTTGATGAATGGAGATGTTTGGCTATAAAAAGAATATTGCAGGGAAGTCACAGTGTAAATGGTAACAACCTACATTGGAACAGACTCAAATTCCTTAAGAGCATCAGATCCGAAATAAGCTGAATTTTGTATTTGATTCAAATCATTTGTGCATCTCTTCCATGCTTCCCACTTCACTTTTTTTCTCTTTTATTTTTCTTTTCCAGGCAGTAAAAACCTTGCAAAACATCTCCAGTGCCATAAAGTTATCTTTCTTTACTTGCTTGGCCTACAAGTGTAGCCATCTGTGGCTATCAAACACTGCATTAAACAGAAATTTACATCCTGCATTTGTGTCTCCTTTCAGCCTCTAGCAGCATCAAATTAGACTGGAGTATTAGGTTACACTAGCAAATCATTTGTTCACCAACTCTACAGCTAAGCTATCATTTATATTAGTAGAGTTGTGTATCATATTACTGACATGCTGTGCTAGCTTCTAGCATTTCTGCAAAACTGGCTGAGAAATTAATGTGACTGAAACTCATCACCTTGCATTGAAGGACCTGGTGTTAATCCAAGTGTGAATCATCTCAAATCCTTTCCCTGGCGTGGCTGAAATGCCTGCATGTTTGTTGGTCATTAGGCATGATATTGCAGAAGCAATTCCTGAGAAATCTTGAACGTGTGGAAATCTAGGTGAGTTTGGGAAGAAAGTTGTGAACAGCAATGAATAGGAAAATTGAAGAAGAACCTAACCATTAAGAAAATGTCTGTTGGAAGATTCTCCCCCCTCTCCTTCACTAGGAAAGAAGAAATAAGTGTTCCATAACTAAGGCTTTTTTAATTCTATCAAAGGTTTTAATTTGATGGATGAGTCTCATATTAAATATCAAAAACTATTTTTCTTTTCATTTTCCACTTCACTAGCTCCTTCAACCAGTAATCTTCAAACCAAATTATTATAATGTGATCTCTGGGAGCCTGTATTTGAAAACTACTCTGAATGTTTTGTGGAATATGGTAACAAAAACAAATCAAGACCTTTGCCTGTAAAACAAATCTAACACCTAATATTTGCTATGAATCAAGGGAGAACAAGGTCTGGGTTTTACACTGTTGGATATCAACTTCCCTGGATAGAAAAGGGTAAAACAGAGGACATTTTCAAATGGGAAGAGAATAAGCAGAAAAACCTTACCACTGAAGGAAGGCCCATAAACCTGGGATCACCACTGAAAAAATTCATCATCTGCACTGTCAAACTGAAGTTCATTGAATCAATTCTTTTGTCCTATGTTTCTATCTTCATTATCTCACCCTTTTTTTTTGTGTGTTGGAACCATAATATCTTCTGTGTACTCACACTGTAAAAAATACTGATCATCAGATATCCTTTTTATCTGTGTGCCTGACTGACAATTATTATGGTTAATGTGCATCAAGGCAGCTCAAGTGCTCCGAGGCACTGAGAACACTGATAGCAGTACAAAGTAAGTGTTAATTTATCAGCTGTTCTCTCTGCTTAATATAAAAGGGGGAATGCTTTTAAACCAGTGTTGTACAAGCTGAAAATTAATCTCCTTGTATGAGATGTCAGAATGAGGTAATATATAGCCAAGAAAAGCATCATTTAAAAGCAGAATGTTTGAATGTCTGATAAAAATTTGAATGTCTGATAAAAATCTTTAAGCAGATAGCTCATTGGAAGTAGTTTTCCTAATCAGAAAGGAATGTTGTATTAAATCATCATATTTTGAGACAGTTTCTGGAAGCATATGTGTTGCAGATTTTCTACTAATTTGGAAGGCAGCAAGCCTCTATGAATAAGAAGGCACACAAACCACATCTGGGAATGCATAAGTAGTCCTGTGGATGCTTCCATGAACCATGAATGCTGGCATGAAGCCAGCATTAGGATGGAGTTTAGGTGTTAGATCTAAAAATGATTCAGCACATGTGGCCACACAACCAGTAGCCTTTAAAGATTACATTTTATCAACTACATATACCAGTGTTGCCAATCTATAAATCTGGCCATAATTCTGCTTCTTTTGTTTTGAACAGAACAATTGCTATTCCTGCTCTTACATAATAGCAGGTAAAGAAATAAAGCTGGTGGGTGAAAAAGAGAGACTATTTCTCTTAAAAGCATTTTTATTATATAGGAAATACATCTATGATTTTGTAATAATGATACATAGATGGCTGTATTATCAAGTCACTAGAAAAAGAAACATTGTAAACATTGTTTGGGCTCATAACTGAGCTTTCCATGTCATAAATTATCTGGATTTCCATCCAATTTAAGCGCTGTTTGACCCTCTTCAGTTTCAGCGCATGTTTTAAAGAATGACTGCAAAAATTTCAAACCACTGACACACTGTACTTTACATTCAGTTATATACAGGCTCAGCATCCAACTACACATACTAGAATAAAAGCAGAGAACTTGCTGAGGATCAGTGCATGTTGAGGACAGTTTTTGCCTCTCTTCACTGGCATAACCTGACCACAGTGTAGGCTAATTCAGACTTTTAACCCATATGATCATAAGAATGGCTGTAGTGGGCCTGATTAAAACACCATCTATCCCAGAACCTGACAGATGTTTGATGGGTTAAAAACAGAGTGAGTACAATGCTACCCTTCCCCCCTACAACAGATTTCACTAATTTACAGCTGAAGGATTCCCCACACCATAGGTGGCTCCTTCTGTATTTCATATTCCTCAGGATTTCTTTAAAAAACTAAAAGTCTGACTTGTTTATATGTCCCCTGTATGAATACTGCTTCATGGTGAACCTTGCAACCATGCCCAGAATCTTGCCAAGTTCTAACATGTCTTTATAGAGGCAGAGGGGGTCTGCCTCTCATATGGTCTTCCAAATACAGTAATACAACAGCTGTACAAAGAAACATAAATTTTGTTGTTTTGTTCTATATTCCCCTGCAAGTAATTACTAACATTAAATTGCATTTCTTTTGATTGATAATAAGCTAATGTTTTTGCAGGACTACTATTTCTATTTGTATCTTTTGCTCAAGGAATATAGTACAAATATTTTTACTTCTTTTTAGAAGTATTATAAACCCAAGATCTTACTAGTGACTGATGAGATGTCTCAAACTCTGTCCTTTCATATGTAAGGAATACCCCACCTTCTCTACCTAATAACTGACAGTAACCTACACTGATTTTATCTAACATTCTTTCACAAAGCCATGAAATGGACTTCGTAATCTCCTTTTGCAGTTCTCTATATTTGGTCCTTGTTTTAATTTCTTTCTATAGTGGTATCACTGACAGATGGTCACCTCATTATTCCTCCCTTTTTATGAGAAAATTAACTGGTGACTGTCGCTCTGATCGTTTTCAGCCTTCTGATGTTTGCATTTTTGTAGTGGAGTTTCTCATGGACTTTTAGGTAAACAAAAGTGATGTTTTAGAAAATGTTCTCCTTGTTTGTCATTCCTCTCTGGAGGAGAGACAATTGATAGACTTCTAGTTTGACCAGTGTGGTTGGAGAGGGGTCAACCTCGTTTGCCCAATCCCTGGTCATTGTCCAGAATCTATACAAATCGAAGTCAAGAAATAAACGCCTTCTTTTTGCTCTGACAACTGACTGCGTAAGTGTCCTTCGTGTCCATCTCGCAACAGATGACCTCTATTTACTGTGAAAACTGATCATGTACTCTTACTTTATGCTTCATTTTCTTTAGCTAATTATCCAAGACAAATATTTTTTCCTAATTTTCTGCCAGTTTCTTAAACAACTTTTGATGAGGACCCTACTTAAAAGTCCCTTAAAAATCCAGGTATATTATATTATTTGTATAAACTTCTTTTGACTCCCTCTGAAATCCCATAAGTCACTTGTTGGTCAGCTGAGGCACATTATATAATTTTTTTTAGCAACCTGGCTAATTTTCAAGAAAGAGCATTGGAGGATGGACAGGTGCACTGCCATGTAGGTTCTCCATTCTGTAGACTGGAGGACCAAAAGCAAACAGTAAAAGTATCTCAAAGCAGAATAACTGAAGAGAACATACATTTTGGTCCAAACCTCAGTTCTACTTACAGAACTACTTTTATGGGTTGGAATAGGTGCTAATGGAGGGGATTCTTATAACAGTCACTATTTATTCACAGTAAATGGAGTTATTAAGTTCTTTTAAGTAATGAGGCAGGTGAAATAAAATCAGTCCTCACTCTAGAGATCGGCACATAAAAACAAATGTGGGCAGAGATGTTTGATTGGTGTGCATTTGCCCACCAATTAAAGAAACAGCAACAAACCCAAGAAAAGCTTATGAAGAAAATGACAAAGTAGTACTGAACACAAAAGGATGTTTTGTGATCCTGGGATTTCAGATTTAGCACTTTCTGCTCTCACCAGTGTGGCTATCCAAAGAGATGTACAAACACAAGGAGGAAAGCAGGATACAAAAGGAAATTTTTTTTCCTGCCAATTTTGTATTGGAAAAATGCCTGGAGAAGCTGAAGGAATGATACTGAGAGAGAGCAAACAAGACACTATACATGGACTAGAGGGCAAATATGCAGAACTGGGGGGAAAAAACCTACAAAATATCCAATCTCTGCACCTGGCACAACCCTAGAAATGAATAGTAAAATATGCCATATTTGTCCATATGCGACTAATTCTACAAAAGGAAGAGTCAATGTGGATTTCAGAGAGGGAAGTTATATCTCACAAGACTACTACCTCAAACACTGCTAATCAGCAAGTAAATAAGAGTAAATTGATTGACAGAGATGTGGTGCAGGAAGTCCATTTTGTGATTACCAGAAGCAAGGAAAAGATATTAGAAGAAACATTCCTAACCATTTACTCATGGTTGTTGTCAGAAGGAGCTCACTGGACATTTGCTCTGAACCAGTGGATGCATTCCTACCTCTTCCTTTTTTCACATAATTTATTGAGGGCGAACAGTTCTGAGGCTTCCAACACACTGCTAGATCTGGTTATGATTGGCAAAAGACTAAAAAAGTTATGAAGAGGAGTGAAGAAAAGGCAACAAGAGAGACACACAGCAGGAATACATGAGCCTTCTTTCTTCACATTCCTAAATGATTCCAGCAAAACCTTCTGCTGAAGACTTGGCCACAGTTTGTATCTTGAACTATTTAGAATGTAAGACATTTTTCCTTGTCTTCAAACATATTTGGATTTAATGATAAAAATCCCATTGAGAGCATTTTTGTCTTTTAGCTATATGTTCTGTTTCCTGTGATACAGTGAAAATTAAAGATCTCAAACCTACATAATTGCAATGTTTTTACTGATGCATCAATATTTACTCTTTCCATTTAAGTATGGACGGGAAGATAATAATCTTAATTAGGGTCATCAAGTAGTTTGGCTCATAAGATGTATTATCTTGGCTGATTTCATATAGATTTTTTGCTAGTTTCACATGCTTATCTTACTAAAATCCATTGTTATTATAAAGGAAGGAATTGACCCTACCCTACATTCAAGTGCAACCTGATTTAATAGGGCAGAATTACATACTAGCATGCATGCAAACACAGACATTTACATATGCATACTATGAAATTCAAAACTGTTGCCTCATTATGTTACAAAGTTAAGTTTCAAAGTTTATTCACACCAAAACTTTAGAAAAAAAAATTCCCATACTGAACTCTGCATCTTGAACACATTTCCTAGCAAAAAAAAATATTATTGTTTTGAGTTGTAAAGGATGGTTTAGAAAATAAATAGGACCATCTGTAAATAATGGCATTAAAGTACCTGTTACAGATGAAAACAAACTCCTAACATTATGTGCAGAACACACTCATTTACAGAGATCCCTAACAACATTTAGATGGAAGCACAGCCAGTGTCTTGAAAGCAACTGGTAAGAAGTCACAGGGAAAACCTCTGTGGCACAGGAAGTCCTTTCACTTTTCAGAACGTGATTCATCATGCTGGGGAAACGGCAGGAAAGTAACCTACTACTACTTAATAGGCTTCTGCATAGCAAGTTGCTTTGAAGCAGCAGCTGCCCACAGTAAATTTCGTTGACCCTTAGAGCCTTTCTCCAAGTTTTCCAACTGTTTTGTCTCCTGAGTTACAACTCAGTGTTAGGTCCAAGTCACCAGCACCTGACAAAACTCAGAAGCTCCAACAATGTGAGAATGTAAAGCTTTCAGGAATGTTGTCTTTTCCATACAACACCAGCAGAGAGACCTGATGCCATTACATTTACTAATAGAGAAACTTTTCTCCCTCTGAAACTATTTTAGAGGATGGCATCACACAACACGCAGGTGCACTATTACAGAATACAAGACAAACAAAATGTTAGATTGTTGGCACAGTAATTAGCACTCTGTCATGATACCATGCTCTCTGTTTTACTCATCAAACCTTAAACACGTAACAGTTTAAATCTGCTGTTTTCACCAAAGTGGTGAAAATAAATATTAGCATGCAATTATAGAGAATGGCAGGATAGAACACCCTAACACATCAATTAATTAAGCCTTATATTAGTTATTTACTCAAGACCTGCTGATCAAATGCACTCCTGCATTTTTTGTTCCAATGCCCGTGAACTCAGTGCCAGCAAATTACTTGTTCTGCCTCACTTCCTCCTTAAACCATTCCTTCTCACCAGAGTTTGTGAAACTGAAGACATGATACCACTCTCCTTCAAACAAATCCTATCATTGTCCCCTCCTGTCCTTGTTGACATCAGGTGTCACCTTTCTTCTTGCCTCTCCTTATCTGTTTTCTTTGGAGCCCTCCTCCTCTAATTTTTCCCAGTGCTGCTCCTATGTCCCCTTCCTGTCTTCCCCTCCCAATATCCATCTGCCATGGGTTTCACGCATGCTATAATATTCCCATATTTAGAAACACACCTTTCACACCGCCACAGTCCATCCTTCTAGAATGAATAAACCACAACAAATGAGAAATTAAAGATTTTTAAGAAGGTTCACTTCTATTCTATAGATTTTGCAAATCAGGATATTAGTCACTTTTTGCCATTTTCTTGAATTTTCATTAGTTTTTCAAATGGCCTAGTTAGAGAATAAAAGTCTCATTTAGCTTCAACAGTGTTGAGTAATCTAGCCTGATATAAATGCTTGGCATGCTTATGTTTGTGTTGGAGCTACAGCTACACTGTTAATGTTCAAGGTTAGGTAGTGTTAAACACCAAAAATGGAAACATGAAATACTATGGCAAGATTACCACTTGTCCTTTACACTTGCACACATTAAATGGAATGTGAATGTCCTCCTGGTTCCTCATATGAATAAAACATGGTAGGGATCACATAATGGTAGAAAGAATATTCATTCCAAGTTTGTCCGTCCTCAAATCACAAGATGGTGGGGTAGCAGAAGAATATTTGCCTTTCTTGGAAATTTGCTTGGGTGGTTAGAAAATGAATATAAAATTAAATTGCCACCAGTGTAGAGTAGACACAAACCTGACCAAAAAAGACAGAGTCACAGTCAAGCTTTGAACTATGGATCCTTAAATTTCCTTTCTCATCAAAGAATCATAAAGAGAACTCTCAAGGAAAATAATTGGTGAATGGTCTCCATCTGGAAAACGAGAGGACGTATGAACTCAGATTACATGGCTTACCAGAATGAAACAATCCTAATTTGGAAAAGAAAGATTACCTTTGGAAATCAATTTTCAAATCCCATTCAAAGGATGAAGTGCTATTGAGTAGCTCATGCTGTTGCTAACAAGTGCAATTTGAGTAAAAAAAGCAAGTTCAGTTTTAAATGACAATACTAAGAATACCACTCAATCAAATCTCTGGCTCCTTCAGTTAAGACTCTTCAGAGAAATCGTAAGGAGAAACTAGACAGACACTGGCAAGTAAAAACACATTGTATATTATTCTCTGTTTTGTAACTTGCATTCCAATTTTAAAGTTGAAAATATTTCCATCCATCTTTTGTTAAAATCCTCTCTGTTATTTTTTTTTCTTTATCTTTTTAAATAAGCCTAGCATTCAGAGTGAAATGAGGTGAATCTGACATATGGAGATTCTAGGGACAGAACAAATCATCCAAGCCCTCCAGAATTGCTCAAATTTAGTGCAATATGGGAACCTCAGGAATTACAATTGCTGCTAATAAAACTGCAAACAGCATTGTGAGGACTGGTCTGAGAAGCAGATCTTGCTTTTAGCTGGTAGAAATAACTTTAATTCCCTTTTGGTGAGGATCAAAGAATAGCATAAGAGTTTACAATGCTTGGCTAACACCATTTTGTCACAGCAGCTCTAAAGCTATCATAGTATAAATAATAAACAATGTTATTATAAATTTTTGAGCCAGTGTGATATTTTCAGTTCCATGCACTACTTCAGTCCTTCTGGTTTTCTGGCCAGAGTAATTTTAATTGACTCCTGTGATGCAAGTCTGGAGTAAATTCACACAAATGCTCCTTCGTGTTCCAGGCGTGACAGTGCAAACAAGGGAGGAATGCAAAGCTGTGAGTAAAATAAGTTCTTCAGTGGCAAATGCTAGATCAATACTTAAAAGTAAGCAAACAAAACTCCAACTTAAGTACAGTGACAATTCCTCCTCTCACATCAGCCATGCCATAAAGTGGATACAGTAACAACAACTTTTTTACTATGGTACCAATAAGAAAAGACTCCCTGCAAAGGCCATTTCAGTACTGTCAGATAGTAGCCAAATATTCCACAAGTTGCAAGACCTTTTTGTCCAGTAAAAATGAAAAGTCCTGAGATAAAACAACTGTGTAGCAAAGGCTGCAAACAGATTTGAAATCAGTTTTTTAACCAATGGAGACAATTAATTTTGCTAGTATGAACCTATTTTTGATGGCATATGCTAAATTAGCATATTTCTGAAGAGTTCTTCTAGAGCAATTTTTACATGGAAAATGCAAGTTTCCTTTGTTAATACCTGCTGATTTCCCAACAGTTTTAGGATGTGGACAAAATGGCTTTTATTTTTTTATTTTTTTTTAAATACCCAGACTTATTTTTAATTTTTTTTTCATTATTCAGTTAAGTAAGGCAAAAAGGTATCTATTTCATGCCTGTCCATAATTTTTTTTTCAATTAGAGAAATCAACCTAGTCTAAAATAATTAAGTTACTGGTTTCTGGAGAGTAGAAAGATATCAAAGCCATTTACAGCTATGTGCAGAAAATGTTTTTCTTTTCTTATTTCTTGTTTTCAATAATAATTTTAAGCTATATGTGATGTTTAATATAGAACATCAAGTTCCACTAATGAAGACAGAACATTCAAGGCCAATCCTTTGTGCATTTTATATCAATTCCATAAATAGATCCTTTCTTTTACAGAAGGTTTAAAATTAATATCTGAAAACAAACAACAACTCCTTCGCCCCCTTCCCCCCAAAGAATTAGCCTCAACATTCTAAAGAATACACAGCAATCAACAATCAATTAAATATATGAACATTACTCATATATGATATTTTATAAAACTATATATTACAGAAGATTTTAAAACTTGGACATGAAATCTTTATAAGGTAATTATTTGCATGCACTGCTTTAGAAAATCCATGTTTAAACGGAAATAAAATAAAAATTATGGCAGTATAGCATAAATAAGTGGAGGTTGAAGAATCAGATACAATGAAACAGTGAATTTAGGAGAGCTGAAAATAGGAGCCTGTGCAAATGCCCCACAGTTTTCAGTACAGGAGTCACACTGGCCTCCCCCTAAAATGACTAAATGCAATTCAGCATAATTTAGAAACAAGAAAAAATTATGCATACTCTACTTTCCATTAACAGCCTTACAACTCTGAACTGAGAGAGTGTGCAAAAGCTCCACCTCATTCTTCCCGGCTTTTTAAAGGAAGTGGCATCCCTAAATTCCACATCAGGTTGACAGAAAACTCCTGAATTGTCCCCAGAGACTCCTCCTATATCTGCTATTACGCCCTTCCGGTTACAGTCTTAGCCCTATCACACAAAGTTTACTGCAGCTCCCCTTCACTATTAAACCGAGCTTATTTTTATGACATATTTTTACGTCCTGCAGGCAAATTTAATTCCTCATATTGTTACCTATTAAAAAGAGCAACCTGGTCACTCTGTACATTAAGATTGGACCACAAATCACCTAAAAAAGCCATACATATGTATCAGGATGATCAAACATGGAAGTGTGTGTTGGAAAGGGGGTTCAGATAAAAACTCAATTAATAAAACAACAAGAAAAGTGTCTAAAAGTTTCCTTAAGCATTTCAAATTTCAATTTAAGTGCATTGAATTGTCAGAATGTCAAAATTTACATACAAAGGAAGAACTCTATTCAGAAACAAAGAAATTGCCTTAAGAAATAAAGGTTTCATACAAAAAAAGAGCAAAGAAGATGTATAGAGTTCCCAACTCAATATACGTAGAGGTTGAACCAAAGAGAAATCAAAGTTGAAAAATACGATGAATCCTTTATTTCCCCACCATTTGCGTATGAATAAAAAGAATCGATAACAATGATGTGGCACTAATTGTAAAGTTCTACAAGGAGAGGAGAGAAAAAACAACAAACATGATACCTAGTAGGAGCTGGGGTCACAAAAAGAAGCTAAAATAGAAGTTGCAGAGTAAACATCTGCAAGTAGTATTACTGTTGAGAGAAAAGGGAGAAGCAAATGCTCACGCAGGCCAGCACCACGCAGCCTGAAACTTAAAGCAACACAACTGGCACAGGATTTTTCTTGCAAGATCAAAAGGAAGCAGCAATGCCATCTGCTGTTTGCTTTGAAAAATTGTTAGAGCAGATGTTCCCATGTGTGGACTCTCCATCCCTTCTGCTAAGAAACCACTTGAAAAATAACCATGAAATAACACGGGGAAAACATCTGCATGGAATACAGAAGACCACCAGTAGTGAAGCACAGGAAAGCCAAGAGAGGAGGAGAGAAAGCGCTGGAGCAATTCAAGCACGTCTAAGACTAGGTCAGAGACAGGCACCCCGTTGTGTGGCATAACCTCCATATGTATACATATGTATAACCACTCACTGGTTGTCTTTTCCTTTCGTTACTCAGCAGGAGGAAGCCAGATTTCTCATCCATTGGACCTATGTCAGGCAAGGCACTCTGTGTGCATAGTAAAGCCAAACATCACAAAGAATGTGCTAAAGAACCTGTATGGTGAGGCACAAGAATGACTTACTCCTTCCTCTCCCTTTCCACAGGCTTACAGCCCACCGAGCACAATAAAAACACAGTAGTGAATTTCTCACTATGGGTAGAGAAATTGTGTGCTTTCCACATTTCCAAAACTGCTTTTATTTCAAAATGGTGAAATCTTAATCAATTTATTCTAAATCTTCTATGTATTCTGACTAATCTTTCAACAAGTACAGTACAATCACAGTCACCAAGATGTTATGGCACCATCAAAACGCTATAGGAGATAAACAGAAAGAAGTCACAAGGCGTGCTGAACGTCTTATGTGTATCCTAGGAGTCTTAAAAGGAGCGCATTTACCAGTCCTATAGCATTGTTAGAGATGAATGCAAAATATATTACCAGCAATGAGACCAGCTTAAAAATACATACAATATTGAAAGACATTCTAGATAGTTGAGAAATTGGACAGTAAAATTTGCCTGAATTTTAAAAAAATTCCATGGCAGAACATTTACAAAGAACTGAATGATTTATACAGCATGTGATTTTAGGGAAGAAATTACACACTATGACAAATTCTGCAAAAATCAAGAGAGTGGATGACAAGCATAATTTTTAAAAGTCTGAAGAAACAAACCACATAAAAAAGTGAATTTTTATTGCAGTGGAAACACCAAGAAAATTGTTCATTTCTCTTGACCTTATGACCTGACATTTCAGAAGCTTACTAAGAAAATTAACTCAAATAGCACTACATAGATATTCTATGTACAGGCATATAATTTGGCATTTCAAGTTGCTCTTGAAATTGTGCTGTGTAATCTATTTGCAGGCAGAAGCCTGTAAAGGGAAGTGGGTGTTGTTAGAACAGCATATTCTTCAAACTTCTTTTTGGTCTCATCTTATAACATGCTTGCCTATGTATGCATGAATAGACCTGTTTCTTTCCTGGAACTGTGGAGGACCAGGGTGGACATTAACATTTTTTGACCTACCACCTGTTCACTGTAATTTTAGGGAAGGATAACAATTTGTTATCTTTGTTATTAGCAGACTAATAACAGATTAGATAGTGTATAGATCACAGAGTTGTGATTTGTACACTATAATAATTTACTCCTGAGTAAACTAGAATGAGTGAAAACTTTCTAAGACTGATGAATTGGTAGATTTCAACTTTAGAAGTAGATAAATGTTAGGGCTTGGATGGAAATGCAGCTTGCACAGAGACATTTCCAGAAAGAACCCACAGAAATTTACTGAAGATTTTAAGAGATAAGAACTCTTCCAGCTGCAGCACTTCTTACTGTGCACCATTGATGGACCCCTTAAGTTATTGCAATGACAGTGTTAGATAAATATTTGGTTAAACAAGTGAACAAAACTTCCTTCATTTTTTATTTTGCAATTGCAGCCACCAGGATTGCTTGAATTGACCATCAAGAGAGTCAGTGATTTAGCTGTTCTCCTGCTTAAACAGCGGCAGGAAGCTCTGGCCATCTCAGACTGCTCTCTGAGATGCAGATATGAGCCTGTTTCAAGGCATGGTCATTAAGATTCCAAGAATGCAATATTACATCCCTACAGCAAAGTCAAACACTGGATGAGAGGAAATGTCACAAAGAGGATTGGGTTGGTTGCCTCTCTCGCCTCCCCTCCCCCTCTCCCTTCCCAAATGAACACTTTCTAACATGCTCTGGGAGCCTTCTAGTGCAAATTAGCAATACTCTCCCCCTTCACCACCACATTGGAAAAAATGCCAAATACAGAAGGTATCACATATTATTCCAGGAAAGAGATAGATCTTAAAAAGACTGAAGGATCTGCTTGACGAATGCTTCCATTCCCAACAGACTAAACTGAGAAAAAAAGCAGCTATATGAGAGATGCTGGCACTTTACTACATGTTTACCTGTATTTCAGATGGCTGCTGTCTGTGAGTTTATCAAAGACCAGACACATGTGTGAGCCAGTCCTTCAAATAACAACAGAAGACAGAACAATGTGTGCACACGTGTATCTAACCAACACAATAAAACAAAGGTATATAGTGAGTTATCACATATTTCTGCCAATGACTTTTGGTTTCTTTTTCACTTCTCTTGCTCTTTCTCTCTTTTCATTCTATTTCTCCCCACTTCTAGTGACTCAAAAGAAAAATGAATCAGACTTACAGTAGGCCATGATAAACATTTGTGAGAAAGCAAGATTTTCCTATTTATATATTCAGAGTCTGCTCCTCTGATTATTCAAAATACAAGCTCCTTTCTTAATCTTATTTGAGGTTATGTTATCACTCATAGATCAGAAATCAGTGGATTGATTACAGGCAGTAAGACTCAGCAGTATACTTAAAGGCAAGGATACTTAACAATAGCTCCAACTAATGTCCTCTGAGACACCAAACACACACAAAACTACTGTACCTGCCATCTAAATGAATCAATTTCAGTGATTAAAAATTATTCTGTCAAAATTTGCCAATCTGTGTTTTCTGAAACTAGAAATTTTACATGGGCAAAACCAAATCTTCAAATTATCTGCAAGTTTAATGCTTAAATGTTTTATATTTTACTAGGAAATTACAGGTAAGACAGAACCTAACAAATGCACACATTAATTTTTTTGTTTTCTGTAATTTTACAAAGACTTTCAGACAAAAAAAAGTGCAGCATTATTTCTGTGAACAACCACAGCTGAACAGTATTTTGTCATGTATTACCAATTGGTTACATATACCTGTGCACTATAAAATCTCTAAACAAAACTACATGGAGATTATAACAGGCTGCTCTGACACAGTCATACAGCTGAGTCTTTTACTGTACTTTAAACATATAATGACTTTTCCAGATTTATGTACACCTTTCAATTGTAAGGTTGAAGTTGTATTTGCAGTGTATATTAGGTTTGCTTCAGATGGGTATAAAAGATTAAAAAAAATGATGCTTTGTTCTAGAAGATGTCGTTACTGAGAAAATATCTCAAAAAGACAATTTTTTTTTCAGGGGATAGAGCTGCATAAAACTACTGCCATTATATTATCAGTGACTGCCTCTATCCTGTAGGATATCCTGTAGGAAAACTATCTCTCTCTGCAAAGGACTCTAGAAATGACACATGTACGTGTTATCAGGAGGAGCAGAATAACTGATTTCCAATGTTTGTTGTCTGCGTGACAGTCCCTAAGTACAAGCAAAAATGTTGCTGTTTCAAACTGCAGAGAAAGAAAGCAATAAATTAATGTTATGGCACAAATTTCAATACAACTGATGAAGTGAGATATTAGTATTAAAAAAAACCCATTATTTGGTATACCCCTAATGTTTTTATTGCTTCAATTTCATACTTTCCACTTCTGATTTCAAAACTTCAAGCAGGAATGACCATTTTCCAGGAAGGATCATCTTTTTCTTCCATTCACCTGGGGTGATGCATAATGATAACTTACATGTTTTACAAGCTGGAAGCATCACTGAAAATGGAACACAAGTTGATTCTGATTCAGACAAATTTCGTTGATATGCACAGTTTTTATAAAATATTCTGTCTCCACACTCCTATTTTCTGTAAGAAATACTGTTATATAGGCTCAGTTCTTCCCCTGAGTCATTAATCTTGGAGGCCTCAGCTGGGAATCTCAAACTATGAAGCAGCTGTCAATGCTTAGAAGAAAATGTGAGCAGCCAGAATGAACACTGGAGCTGTTGCCTGCTTGTTGCTGCCATTGTGCAACAACACTCATCTACAACACCAGAAATGCACATTTAGAGCCCTCTAAAGTGATTTAAACAGCTGCTAGATATAGGAACTTTTCTACTCATAAATATTCAATATTTTCAGTTTAAATGTTGTTTTTAATGAAAATGTCCCAAACTGTAGGAAAAAAAAAAAAAAAAGCTAATTATTTTCTCTCTTGTAATACTCGTAATTGTCTATCTCAATCAGAAGAAGGATTTCTTTAACTTCTTTTAAAATACAGAAAAAATCAATAACAAATCAAAAAATGTTCTCTAATTGCTTTTAAGGAGAAATGTTATATTTCTGCATTACTTTTTACCTTCAGTAATTTATAAATCAAAAGAAAGAAAAGGAGGTGTTTTGAAGCTCTGGTTCACCTCTTTATAGTAGCCCAACTTGCATGTACAATAAGAAGATATGTGAGGATGCTGACTATTTTTATGATCTTAGACCCAGACCACATATTTCTATGCAATATTTTACCAGGAAATTCATCATACTGAATGAATTGGGCACTGAAATGGAGTAACATAAATTCACTTCCAATTAAATTGGCCACATATTGCCTGTATTGTTCCTTATCCTTGAAGGCTGCCAAAGGAGGTAGAGAATACTGGACTATACCCAGGACTTTAAATTCATGAGAATTTATGTTTGTGAAACAGCATGCTCCTTGGGCCTATAAGCAAGAGATAGACAAGGAAGCAGAATTAGAAGCCAACACACTGTAAGCAGTTGATGAATGTGTCTAGCTTTGTAAAGAGTTACATCTGGTATTGTAACTCTTTGCCTCTCCAAGTTTGGAAACCGAAAATATATAGACTTATTAAGAATTTTGATTGCAAAAACCCCAAAACTTTGATGCACAAACCTTTTGAAAACAAGTTTCATACAGGAAGCATTGCTAGCTTAGCAGCTGAGTCAGAGATTTAATGATAAGTATGATGAAGTTTGGTAAGCAAGCAATATTACCTTGTCTTGATGCTTTCCAATACCAAGACAGTCCTGGAAATAACTAAGGTGTTATTAGCTTTTCCCAATTTTCCTCTTGCTGTCTACTTCTGAAAATGTTTTGTAGTTGCTGCTGGTAGTAAGAAGCTTAGCAAAACAAGAATAGAAAGGAGGATTTAAAAGAAGGAATCAGATGCCACTGGCTAATATTGATGTGGAAGTTAAGAATCCAAAAAGAGAACCATTTGAAAATAACTGTTTACTGATGTAGCAAAGCCAATTAACTTCAAATGATTATCTGCGAGTTGATCAGCTACAAATTCACAGAGGTATTATTTCCTAATTTTACAAGAAAATGATGTAATGATTAATTTTGTTATCTTAGGGACTGGAAGGATTCAAATCTAAGAGGTACTGCCCTGTTTACACAAAACAGCTTTTTTGTTTTCTGAAAAAAGTGACTCACCCACAGATACACCTTTACCATGATATACAAAGTAGTATCAGAAGACACTGAAGGTTGTCTTGTTTGTAAAAGAGAGGAAAAGATAGTCTGATGACCTCAGAACAGGAAAGGTAACCTTGCCTTGAAATAATGACTGTATTCTTCCCTTTATTGTCTTCATACCTGTTTTGTAAGTTTTGTTCCTACCTTAAACTGTCAGTCAAAGGAGATGAAGAAAAAAAGGAGGGAAATTTTGAAATGGAATGAATTTCCATAAAATACAGCATTTCCCTTCTACCTCTCAGAAAAGGTGACAACTTCTAACATGCAATTTATATGCCAAAGTTTGAAGCAAAAACATCTGCATAGAAAATTCCTGCTGAAACAAAGAAAGAATTTTCTCAGAGCAGAAAAAATGTATTCACTTGTCCAAAACTCTGAACATTAGCTTTATTTCTACTCACCAAAGTATGTCATTAACAAAATATTTGGAATGCTATCAGAGTTTAGCTTTCAATTCAAGTCTTTTCTAATAATCGTAACTATAAGTGGGGATAACATCCATAACGCTGAAAGTTATACTTTGAAAAAGCTTTTACAGATGTATGCTTTCAAAATAGATTTTATGTAGGGAATTTACTTGGAGCGCCTTTCCATGTGAACAACAGTGAGCCTGCTGAACACATTCAGAATACAAGCCTGCAGCCAGAACCACCAAACTCAAGACTGCTGCGAAAAAGTCTGGTCCATATAATAATTTTGTCTTCCTTTATGAGTGTTGGCAAAGTTGATTTTCTACTGTTATTGTATGGTTCTGCAGAAGTGCATAAAAGCCAGTGTTGAGGATGAACTCTGAAACAAGGTTTACAAGTGATGATGAATCTTTGACAATAACAGCAGTCAAACAGGCAAACAAATAACAAAGTGTAGCTCATGAGGAGGAAATTTCTATTGTACGTATGTATACTAGACTTTTAGGTACGTTTTGAGATTTACTGGATCAGCATAGTCTAATCAAGAGCTACTGAGAATTCCCCAACTATTCATCCTCTGTATTCACAGGAAATACTGGATGTGTATCATCCGTCATAATGGACTCTGTGTGTCCTTGCAGTATATCTAGTTTGGCCTTCCAGCATTTTTCTCCATCTCATTTGGTTCATGAATGGCCTCCTGAGTCACAAAAAACATTGTGTATTAGGAGTCTTACACTGATCTTGTCCATGGCAGCTGGTTTAGAATAAGATGATATTTATAATCCTTTTCAACTGAAACCATTCTATGATTTTGTGATCTTGCTGCTCTTTGCAAAACACTGAACCTTATGACATGGATGCAGAAAAACAGGTGGTTTGAACCTACCAAATTCACATCTACCATATCCGAAATTTTTTCATCAATGGTTAGACTCCCACTGAAATTTCAACCTTTTTTGAAATACCAAACTATTGATAACTATTAATACCAAAAAATGTCTCTGTCCTGAAGTATCCCCAATATAACATTCTTCAAAAAATGTGATGGCTGTCCCTGTCTGATGTCTTTAACATTTTGGAAATCAGCTTACTGTTCTGCAAAAGTGAGTTGATTAACAGTGTGGCTCCCTTCATAAATGCTAGTTTTTCACAGCCAAACTCAAACACAAGAGCATGCTTTTACAGCTGTCTTGTTTGCACTTTTGTATGTTTTTGTCAGATTGTACAGTACAGACATAAAATGTAAGGGACAGTGAGTCTCAGCTTCACTGTAGGCAGTTTATTGAGATGTAAATATCAATATGGTTTATTATTTATGGTTTTCAAATCATTCACAGGTTGCCTTTCAATCATTTTGATAGTCAAAAGTGTTTCACAAAGCCTGGACAAACATTAAAATCTATTAAATCAAGTTAATTGCAATATCACTCTTTTTCTGGTGGATATATCACTTATGTCTTTTATTTACTTATCAGAGGCTTCTCCTTTTCACTAAGCACTATATTCCCAAACAATGCCAAAACAAAAAGAATCCTCAAAGAAAGCAGCATTCTGTTTACTGGAATATCTGCATATCTTTGATTTTAATAAAGTCTACTTAGGCCCTACTTATGATACTTTTCAGTATTTTAATTTTTGCCTAATAGTAATTTCCTTAATATATAAGACCTTTCATTCAAAATTTAATCAACAAAGAAAAGGATACGCCATCAGCTTTTCAACAACCTTCATCAGAATGCCTTACAAACAATAAATGAAGGGATTGTTAGAAAAGATCCTGAAAGAATGAAAAATTATTCCTTTTGCTTCTGAAAAATATTTTGCCCAAGGTTAGATAGAAGGATTTTCAAAGTATGAGAAACTAAATAGAGTTCCTGAATCTCTGTCTTAGGACTTTAACTACAAATCTTCTAGCATGGGTACTGACTACAAAGAATCAGCATGACTGATAATAAGCCTCAGTACTTGATGATCCATCTAAACTTCTTTTTTGAAGTAAATAACTTTTAAAAATAGATAAATAAAAAAATATTTTTAAGAGTAAATAACATCTACCTGTATGGCAAGAGAATGCAAATTGGCATTTTTTGTATGAAAACATGTTGTAATGAACAATTACAAAAATGCAAGACTAGTTAGTGATAGTCACAGACTCTAATGGATACAGTATCACCAGAAAAAACTTGATAGCAACTTTAAAGACTAGGCAAATTTCCTGCAGTGTTTGACATCAGGGACAGTCTAAACAGAATTTTCATTATGTTGCAAGCTTGATAATTCTGAGAGGGGGAAAAAATTAAAATAAGAGAAGGAACATTTTAACTACTTCCACAGAATAAAAATTCAAGAGGAAAAATATCAGTACTATTAAACTAATCTTGCTTTCTATAATATCAAATTTTCCTTCTGGCAGTACTGAGATATTCAGTTTTCCAAGATTAAAAAAATTAATTTCCTAGCATGCCAATTATAATATTTTTAAAACATAAAACATATTGTGATATCAAACGTAATGTTACAAGCTGAAATAAATGTTATACATAAATATTGAAAACATACACACAATTCTAGACAAAACCATTGAAATAAAACATTTTATCATATCAAATGCCTGCAGTTTTGAAATTAATTTAGAAAAGTGTTGGAATAATTTATTTTTTTTATTATTGAGAAGTTATCGAAATAAGCTGCTCCCACATAACATTTTATTGCACCAAAATTGCATTTTTATCTTTTCCAAGGAAATCTGTTCCATTAAAAATATTTTAACCAGTCTGGAAACAGATGAGTTCATGCAATCTGCTGGAATGTGTTACAGAGCCTACAGAGGGTTTGAACAATTAGTTCCTGCGGCTGGGAAGCCTTGGCTCCTCAATTAGTGCCTACCAGTTGTGGAGTTTTGTTTCCACTCCTTGAATAACAACAGAATGATCAAGATGTTGGTCTATCACGTACATCCAAGAACCCAAGAATGACTGAGTTATATACTGAAAGCACACAGGCATAAACCATAGAAAGGAAATGCATGCAAAGACTGCCCCAAAAAGTCTCCTGCATAGAGATTAAGGTGGAACAGGGCCATTTCAAATCTGTGTGGTTGCTTTCTCTAAAGGAGAATTATTAGATTTCTAAATCTAATCAACATGCATCATGAGTAGTGTTAGCAGCCACATATTCCCTCTTCACTCTGTAAATACTGAGGCACAGAAGAGAATCCAGCTTAATTAAACACTTCCATCAAAAACGAGTTACATTTACTGCTCCTTTTGCAGCTTGTCCGTGGAATAAATTATATATCTTTAAGTCTGAAATTTATTTGGTCTTTAAACATACTTGCCTGAAGATACCGCTAAATAATTTCATTGGCCTTGGTCTCAACACCTTTCATCTGTGCAGCAGCCAAATCTCCTGTGACAATCTGATAGAACTCAGGCACTAATATGCTGTTGCCTTTACACTTTAGTTGATTTGGAAGTAACTTATTCCACCAGAGGTGAATTCTCTTAGTGTAAGTTGGTCCTAAGACACAGTGTGTGCTAGGATGTCAGGACTGACATCAGCAAAGCAGACCACCTGTGTATTTTTTCCTTTGCATGATCATTATTATCATGCATACATGCTTGGATTTTCATTTAGCTCTTTAGTTTAATGTTTACTTGACCCTACAAGAACAAATTACAGAATATTTGCCTATATGTGAACATTTGGCAAGGCATATTTTTCTAAATAAGACATTGTTCTATTCTCACGATTCATATAAAAGATCTCATATTATTGTGGACATTTAAGAGTTATCCAGGAAAATACCTAACTACACAAAAATGTCTGCTTTAATTTATTGATTCATTTTGGACCATCATGGGAAACTTAGGGCCTAAAAATATCTTACCCATAGGCTTTATATTCGCATTTCATATGTACTGGGAATGACTGACTGTACTAGAGGCCCTTGGTACCTGTTGCTGAAGTTTCTGTACTCAGTATTTTTCTTGGATTGGACTTGCAGCCAACTGGTTGTAATTGACCCTCTACTGGGACAAGTTAGGATAAGAACATATGCCTTTCCTTAAAAAGAGAGAGAGAGAAAAAGAGAAGGAGAAAGGGAGAGAGAAAGAGAAATATCACCAGTATTTATTTTAAGTTGCCTTCATTTCCAGCTTTTCTGGCAGAATGTCAAACTTCTGTCATAATGCAGAACTCCAGCTAAAGCAGCTCCTGGAAAAAAAGACTACATGAGGAATTCTACCTAACTAAAATGTAAAATTTAAGAATGAAGCAGCAGAGTTATTTCTGTCCTGTAGGGTAGACAATCCACTTGAAATTGCCATAAGATTTCTGCTTATGAAATGCCAGGCTGGCATCTCTCTTTAGGGCAGTCATTAGTCAATTTGTCATACTTCATGCAAACATAAATTACTAAATTATAACTACAAACGTGAAAACCTCCAATAGTCCTTTACCTCAGGCCAAGTATTTCTAGGCTAAACAAACTTGACACCAGGCTTCAGCAGCAATTGTAACAATTCCATGAGGAACTCAAGGGAATTACTGGCTGTACTATATGGAAATATGCAAATTCTATCTAATTTTTTGTCTGTGAAAAAGGAACTTTATTTTTACTAAAGTTTTGCATGCAGAAAAACACATTAAAAACAAAGCTAGTATCTTTGCAATAATCTTTCATGCAACACATGAAGCTTTAGTGCATGTAACTGTAAACTATCACCATCTAACCCTTTATTGGTGAGCTCACACTTATGCTAGCTTTATTCTCAGTTTTGGCATATAAAACACCTCTGAAATCAGCAGTCCATTCCTAATGGAACTCAGCATCCTCTTGTTCCTGTCCCCAAAAGTGCCTAAATACAAGTAAACCTACTGGAAATCATCCTTTTCTTCTTTAGACATATGCAAAGGTTCTCTGTTTTGAAAACTGCCATCCATAGATCTCTTCCTACTAAAGAAATATGAATATTTCACATTTTTATACCCAAATTTAAACACTAAGTTGCAAAACACTGACTGATGAAGTCTAGTCTGTCCTCAGACAGGTGATATTCCTTAATTAGGCACTGAAATGCTCCAACCTTTATGAGAAAGTAGCACAATGGGGAACAGTCTACACAGCCATAGACTCCTGTGGTATTTTTAATAAATACAATTATTTGGTGGCACTATTAGTCTTTGCTTCCAAAACACAAACCAACAGTATCTCAGTATCTGCTAATGCTAGATTAGGACACTGATGCAAGATTTAACAGATAATTTAACCTGTCCCAGTCATATCCACAACTCCCAAAAAAGCCACGCATTCTTGACTGACAGTTCAGCCTCAACAGCACCTTTGTTTGCTGCAGAGATGTGCCTTCTCCAAGTCACTGATCAAAGCATTAAAACTAGCACAGTCCTTAGCTTAGACAGCATTCATAACAGTTAAATATAAACTACTGAAACTATAGTAATGTCATATAGACTCAGAACAAAGAGCAGGTATATGTAACCAAATGTTTTCTAGCTGGATGGAAATTGATGTTCCTTCTTAGGTGGTAAATGGCTGTTGGGCAGCCGCACGTCCCAAAAGGCAAGACAAGGAAAGGCCTTTTCCACAAGGAAAAAGCAGCACTTGCGTTCCATGAACATGCTTCTCACCCCCCGCAAACCGCTCACCTCACGTCCCTCAGTCCTCCCGCTCCTCTCTGGCCCTAGCTGCATTTCTGGGGCCATAGGAGCTGTAATGGACTTATGAGCTATGTAATTGCTCTAGGTGATTTCATCAGCAGTGGCCACGCAGCCTCGGGCCAGGAGGAGGTAATACTAGACAACAACAGAGCTTCTGTTCAGTTTTATTTTAACATATCAGCCAGTCATGGAAAAAAACATTTTTCCTAATTGTTGATATGAACACCATGATGGCATTAACGTGGACAAAATGCCCATGAGTTACACTGGCACCCGTGACAGCAGGTTTTGCTGGAGTCTGTGGAAGTATCCATAACAAAACTGGCCTCAGCTGTCTTGCAGTCTCAGCTCAGGTATCCACCCATTCACCATCAAAAGAAAACTGTGTCCTGATACACAAGTAGTTCTGCAGAGAAATTCCCGAATAGTTCATGGGCATTCCTCCTTTACAGAAGGAAAAAATATAGATCTCATACTACTTTTTACACTGTTGGCAGGTGAAGATAATCTGAAAAAAATATTAAATTATGCAGAATGAGAAAAGTTTTCTGTATCTCTCTCTGTTTCTGTTTTTAAAGCAGAAACTTAACCTCTCCTATGGATTTAATGCCATAACTGTTGCAGCCAAGATGTTTATAAAAGACATGTTATCAAAACTGGAATCATCAAGAAATTGTATCAGAAGACATTGTTTACGTACAATTATGCCACTCTTTCCTTTTTTTCCCCCCTTTTTCTTTCCCTCTTTTTGTTTCCTTTGCATAGATGCACTTAATTCCATCTCTTCGTGTGGGCAAAAGCTGACAGTTGCATGACAAGGAATGTTTCCCTTTATAAAAGCCTACTTCCTCTCTGTGTAGTTTTAGCCTCATTGAAATGTTTCCTATTAAGCTCAATCAAGGCAGCAATTATCTAATTACTCACTTATGCTTTTCCAGTCAAAAATGGTACAACCAAGCATATTAGAGGGCTGCATACATGTTTATTATTGTTTTTATATGTCCCTGTTTAGGTTTAAGAAGCAATCAAATATTTTTACAGTACTTTTGTACTGCCCCTAACTCTGTTTGCTACAATTTTCTACTACAGCAGGTTGCAAAAACACTTCTATGCCTCCTACCAATTCCACAGTAGGTAGATGGTAATTTCAGAGTCAAGTCACAAACTCATTTCATACCAATGGCTTTGCATATATAAATTTGTAAAGAAAAAATTATTCAAGGGAACATTTAGATCTGCTACACTTAAGACAAAACTCAAGTGAAAACGGATTTTGCAAGGCCTCCAAAGAACCCACATTTTCTATACCTTGATATTTTCTTTAGAAGGATCCTTGAAATCAAGAGTGTCAATGATGCAGGTGGTTTATATTCTTCAAATCAGATATACAATGAACTTATTGCCATAAAGAACCATGGCAGCCAACCAACGACTAGGTTTGTTTTACTAAAGTACAATAGAAATTACATTACATAAGTGTACCCCATGCCAGTCTTGGTTGGATACCAAGTTCTTGCTCTACATGTACACTGCTATAATTTTGTCATTTCTCTGTAAAATATTTCTTATTGATAAATTAGTTTTTTAAAACTACAGAAGTTTTTAATGCATGATGCTTTGTTTTAGAATGCCTAAAGACCTTCTTCCTCTCAAAGGCATGAACAGAATTGTATTAAAATGTCTTCATACAATCTTTAGACCATGCAATACTTAATGACTTGAATTCATTTTAGTGATTATTTTTTCAAAACTGACTTGTGACTTTGGACACCACAGTTTCTAGGCTCATAACCTAACACACCACATAGTAATAGCTACATTTTCAAAATGGTGCTGAGCAACCATCCATTAAAACCTAGAACTTTTTTCCTACCCCACTTTAAGAACTCAAAATCTGTGACCCTTTTTCAGTGGCACTTGAATTGCATAGTTTGGATCATGAGCATTTAAACCTCCATTTGAAGCCTAGCAAGTTCTTCCCAGGTCCAAAGCAATTTTGCATTCTAACTGAGACGTCTCAGAGTGGCTCTTCCAACATGGTTTTAGCTACAAAACACAGAACTCCTTCAGTAGCCTCATGCTAGTTGGTTTTCATACTGAAACCCCTGTTCTGTGAGATAGATTATAGCAGAAACACAGCCACAGAAAACTTCTGACCTGTGTTGCAGAAATACCACAGCTTTGACTCTTCACATAAGGTTTCCTGCAATGCATGACAAGGATGACTGAAAAATTCCCTTTGATTTCTTGTGGTCCATAAACAAAAGGATAAGTCCTTTTATAACAGTTAACAATGTAAGAATAAAAGGACAGGACATACCAGCTAAACACTTGCTGCTTCCCCCAAACAGTGCCTAGAAGGGCGCAAGACCCACTCATAATCTCACCTTCATGTCAGTACTGGGGAGACACTGTGTTCATTGTAAGAGAACAGCAGTGGTCTCTGTGGCAGGCAAACCTCAGTCTTTGTACAGGGATTCTGTCTTGGGCTGCAGAACATAAGCCAGTTCAAACCCATTCACTCTTTCTTCCTTCTCAGGCCACAGACAGATTGTACCTATCAAAGACAACTTGTTGCTTCTTCTAAGTTTCAAGTTACTTTATCAATAAAGACTGCTTGAAATTCATGGGAGTATTTAACCATTTTAAATAGGAGGAAGAAACAAGTACCAAACATTAAATATTTCATGAAGACAAAATTACTTATCAGTCAGGGTGTAAGAATTAATGTTGCAGAACATGATTCTAGAATTACCATTGCATTATCCCCTGTGCATGAGACATGCTACATGTACATGGTTTTAAAGCACACACACACAGAGAGTCTGGAAACACTTAGCAGTGACAGCCTGCACTGCCATGTAAGAAACATCTTTAATTTCTAGACCAAGACATCTGGGACAAAAGTAAAACTAAATTGTGTTTATCACATGGCTGCCCTTTACTGACTTGCAGACTATAATACTTTTTTTTAAATCAAGTTTTGAACATATCCTGTTGTCTAGTTTTTAAAGTGAAAATGTTCATTCTTAGGAGAAAGGATAATTTTACAAAAAAAAAAAAAAGAAAAAAAAAGAAGGAATTTCAGGCTTATGTTATCATAGCTAGAATGTAAATGGATACTTACACAGTTTCATAAATTCATGAAACGCACTGTTTTTCCCACCACCTGACTGTGATGTTGTTTCATATACATTATCAACCAAAATGCAGCTGCCTGGAGTTTCTGGAAGATATATATACAGAGCACACACTCACACCCCATATACATGAAGGTAATATCCATGTGAAAAATTGGAGAGGCATGTAATACCCATGACTGCATCACCTGCCCACTAATCCAGCTCCCTGGGAGTTACTTTAACATTCCAAACTACTGAGCAGCTTCAAACAGTTGCCACTGACAGGAAAAATATTAAAAAGGAAAGAAAAAGAAGGAAAACAGCCCTAAACCTCCAAACATGACAGCGAAATCCTTCTCCTTTTCATTTTCTGCTACAGCTCTACAAAATATTCCTGTAAATTAAACCATGAGCCACCTCGACCTGAACAACAAGATAAACAAAGCCAATTTTAACTGAATTTTGAACTTCTACATTAGAATGGTATTGACTAAAAATATTTATTCCAACAACTGCAGCTATGATGAACAGATCCAATTTTAAAAAGCTTTGAAAGAGTCAGAATTCCCAACATCCCAATGCAATGATTTCTATATCCGTAAGAATAGGCACAAAAAACCAGTCAAGCTGCACAGAGATTTTAATTCTAATTTATAATCCCCCAATCCTACCATGGTATTACAATATAACTTTCAGGGCAAAATTGCTGTAATTACAGCAAAAATATGTTCCATGTAGATTTTTATATTACAAGAGAAAGACATTCTTAATATCTGTATATTTATTAGGGCTTTTCAATGATAGAATACTTCTTGTTGCCACCAATAATCTGGATGGCAGAGAACATGGTAAGATACAAAAACCTTCCCAGAGGATTTTGAACAATGATGCATAAAAATGTTTAATCTCATAGAACTCTATGGCATTACTGTAGTTCCCTGTATAAATAAATAAGTGTGCAGAGCAGGTACACCTCAGCTTTTATAAGTTGTGGTCCCTATATTAGATGTTATCCATAAGTAGTTTTTACCGTGGTGTTCACTACTTCATGTTTACACAGTAATATCAAATCCTCTAAACAGCTCATAGATGTAACACAATGACAAGAAGAGTAGTGCTGAATTCCAATTTTATCTGTAAAGAAGGTAGATGTTCCAGCAGAGAAGTAGTCAGCCAATAATTCTGTTATGGAAGACTATGTTCTGAATTGTTCATTCTTCTGTCAATAAACTATTTGGATAATTTAAAACATGTTCTACATTTCTCAATAAATGTATAAATAACCCCAAAACTCTTGACTCTTGATTTGAGCCCAATACAGCTGCCACAAGGATAAGAATATTTTATTCACTGTTAGGGTTGTCAAACACTGAATAGACTGCCCAGATCTGTGGTGGAATCTTGGACTTTAGAGATATGGCAACTCAACTGGATATGGCCTGAGCAGTCTTATCTGACTTCGATCCGCTTTAAATTAGACCAGATCACCTCCTTATTACTAGAATAATACAGTCATGTAAGAGCTAACTGTAATAGCAATACTATTAACAACAAACTGAGTCTGCAAGACAAAAAGCTTCACATTATATGTACACTAAACAAAGTAAAACATCTCAAAATTTCCTATGAGTATGTACACCAAGTAGAAAGTTGAATTTTATGATTATACCTCTGTTTAGATTTCCTTGGTCTTATAAATAGAGAGCTGCCATGACTATGAGCCAGATACTATTAAGATGGGAATTAATTCCATCTCATTAAACAGTTTAAATGATACATTTTAATGCTGATAAATTCTTAATTTAAAAAGTTTAATTCAATTGTAGTGATTACTTGTATATGCAGAACAAAACGGACTTATTTTACAAAGATAAAATTTTGAAAAATATAGAGGATTTAAAAATTGTATGGACTAGGTTTTAAAACAAATTAAGGTCCATACAAGCAAAACAAATACAGAAAGAAAATGCAAATAAAAGCAAATTACAGCTCTGAATTCTATTAGAATTAAAATTACATAAATGCTAAATAATTAATAAAATAATTGACTAAAATTTCTATTTTCATGACATAAGTTAGTACATAGAGGGTTTTGACAGTTAATACCAATAGCAGTAGGCGAACAAAGTATAAACCATAGTATTTAACTTTAAAAAGTTCCTCATACTCCTGAGGATAGATGCAATGGAAATAAATGAAAGATTTATTAAAAATAGCTACTACTTATTAATTTTTTCTGAGGCCAATAAAATTGAAATGTAGAAACATTAAGAGCAGAGAGGGAAAGGACTAGGAGAATTAAAATCCTTAAAATCTTCAAATCATTGCAAAGTCAGTAAGACCAATGGGGATTGAGAACATGACAAAAGTCCCAACTGTACATGTAAAAGAAAAGAACGGATAAAACATATGTAAAACATGAACATTTTTATATTAAAAAGACCAGTGTTTCAACTATTACAGCTCTGATTAGCAAACTGATATAAGAATAGTGAAGGCTGGAAAGCACGATCCGTACCATTTACCTCACTGATTCTCAAGAAAAACATGATGTCAGGATCCTGATGGTAGGTGGTCTTTGAAGAGAATATGTTGATTTCACATAACACAGGCTCAGTTTAAAGTGTATGTGGAAATAGACAACGCACATCCAGAGCACGAACCGCATGATATTACCTTTGTACGCAGATATGTAACAGTGCAAATTCCTCCAAATTAAAGGTTAAACTGCTCCCAGAGGAAGAGCAGTCTAGCCAGCCCCACAGCAATGTAATCACATTACAGACCCCAGAGGAAGTTAGAAGCCATTGGGACAATCGCCTTTGGACTCCACTGTAGAGCAAGACACTGCTGCCAGTAGCTGATTTTCCACAAGCAAGAATCTGTGTTTAAAAACAGTTCTAATCCATTTTGCAGCAAGCACCACAGCCTAAACACTAAGATGAAGCTGGAAATGGTCAAAGTCTAGCTGCCTTACTCACATGGAACTGTTTCCCATGCTCTCACTAATAAAAATTCAGCAAGTGTAGTTTTCCTTTCGTCAGTTCACGGAGGATATACTGTGTCATACCTGCTATTGTATTACTTTTGACATTGTAGAACCTGGAAATTTATATTTATGATTGTTATTTCCTCTTCTTCTTCTTCTTCTTCTTTTTTTTTTTTTTTCACTTTATCTTCCTTTGGAATTTTCCACTAAATGATCATTAAATGGACAAATTACTTGGCTGCCCCTCTTCTATTAGTTTCACAGCTCCAGCTTGCTCATGTTTGTTTGCCTTCTTGAATTCCTGGCAACATCATATCCCACTCCAAGCAGCACAGGTGAAGGATGAACCTCTACTGGTACAACTATTCTGTGGGACACTGCAGCAGGGGACTCATCTAGCATCCTGGAACACAGGGGATTAATCTCTTCAGGCTGGAGGGAATTCAAACCCCATCTACTTTTTGTTGTTCTTGTTATACTTGTACAACTAATTTTCAGCTACTGTCATTCTTAAATTGAGGGCAGCAGGTAGGTGTTCTGGACAAAGTTAGGATCTTTTTCTATCACCTCCTAATTTGATGCTGCAGACACCTAGAGCTGCCAATCCCTGTTCCAACCCTAGTGCATGAGAACACTAATGGCACGATTTGCTAACAGCTGCGCCTCAAAATCAGCAGGAGAGAAACAGTATTCTGTGGTAACAGTGCCATACAAAACAACCATAAGCAGCACATGGCTACTTTGTTCAGTCTATTCCTGAATCTCACTCTGTTCCTGATGTAAGTGTATGTTGTAGTTCAACTTCTGGTAGTCAAATAACTACAGAGGACTTCCAGTCTAGCCCTGGCAAGCTCCTTTCAAAGATCTAGAAACTCACTTCAAAAGAAACTGCCACAGAGCATTTTCTCTAGTGGCTTTTCATTCAGTTTGGCATAGCAGTCATCTTTTCTGTCCAATTGTTTCTCAGCTGAAAGCACACCCTTTTCGCAACTGCCAGCTAATTCATTTAGTTTAGACATGCAGCCAATGTCACACTTTCCAACTTGCTTAAAACTCAGTCTTATAACACCTTCTGTCACAAGAGGAATTATTACTGGGGTTCAGTATAAAGTCATATTTCCTTTAGATTTAGTCTCAGCAAAAATATTTGTCTGCTAATGCAATAATTGCCAAAGCATATTAAAAAGGGATGTGAAAAAGTAAACATACATATGAAGTAACTGATGACGTGAAGAAGCCCAATAATTAATTCCTTTTTCAGTCACTAAATTCAGCATATCCTCAATATTAGACACTCCTATATAACTTCATCTAAATCTACTAAAAAGCTCTCTTTATAATGGCCTTTCACAAAGCTGCTAAGGATGAACCCAATGATGCCAGATGTTGAGAAGTCTCAATTCCAGTGAATTTTAATGAGAGCTGAAAGTATCCTGAACGTCCACCCTAGTTGCTAGCTATGATCTTGCAGTCACACTGGAATGCCTGAATCCTAGTAAAATTATGCAAGAAGATATATACAGCACTAAATTAAAGCAGATAGGTTCACCCTGTTTTCACTTAACTGTTAAAAATGTCCACATTCCCACTCTCTCCATGACTCTGATCCTTTTCTACCTGTTTTCTCTCTTGGTTTTATTTTGCTGCAGTGACCAAGGAAAAAAGCAGATGCACAAGCTCATGCTAAAAAAATGAAATGTTTTCCTATGCCGTTCAAGCTTTACATTATTTCAGATACCTGACTCTCTCTGCACAATACCGTGACCTAAGTTTTGAGAATATTCCAGTACTACACAGTTAGAGGTTTTTAGAGGATAAGGAAGCAACATTTTCTACTGATCCAATTTATCTGAAATATAATCATTTTCTCACCCTCCCAGCAGGATTACAGAGACAGGCAGATTTGAATTCATAGCAATATGAATTAGAAATATCATATTAAAAGTAAAGTAACGGAATGTATAGTTTCTCACATGCTGCAGTTAATACAAAGCAAATACAGGCTGAACACACTGTTTCTCAGAGATATGTGAGGTGTTCACCTACATTTCTATGAAAAGGGGGAATAACACAGCTTTCAGACTTCTTGCCCCTCCTACAGCTGGAAATAGTGATAGGATCTGTAAACTCCGTTTGGAGAAGGACAGACTGAGGGCATCTGCCTCAAATTATGTTGGGAGCAACTGTGACATAGTATGCTTGTGCTTAAATAGATGAATTTCAATGCACTGCCAAGATTATGATTTCTAGCCTGTCTCAGTCTCTACCTCTATTTCTTTTGGCTCTAAGCAAGGCAGAACCAGAGATGCTATAGGATTTTCCTAGAGAAATAAAAAGGGCACAGCCACAGAATCCAGTTATCTCAGTTCAACATGCATCAGCTGAAATATGGTAACAGCCTTTGTACCCATGCTTAGCCCTAGGAAGGCATGCTTGTTTGATTTGCAGGCCAAACTATTGACAGAAAGCTAAACTGTAAAGCAGTAATAACATGTTCTTAACATTGAGCTTTTGGAATCTGAGCTAGAATTAAAATTGAGCATCACTAAGCTCCTCATTCTGTACACTGGTTTTAAGAAACCCATGGAGCAGTAACAAAGAACATGCCACACTTACATTTTCTTCTCCCAAGAGTCTGATATGATATATCAAGAACTGAATGGGTACACAGTAGAGTGCTCCAAAATTACTCTGTAGTAAACAAAAGTCAGCTTACAGGTTTGGGTCCATCTTGCATGAATTTACTCCTGTGTTTATCTCTAAATGAATGAGAAGCTTACCAGTGCTAATGGGGCTACTTAAGTGTGTAAAGCACTCCAAAATCACTAGCCTAGCTTCCTTGCACTATGGAAGCCGTAAAAACATGTTATTTGTCACATGGGGTGGCATTTATCTCACTCACCGCCTTAGGAAAAAAGTCAGGCAAGTAGTCTAAGGAAACAATTTCCCACTAAACCAGGACAGATAAAAGTTTCATGGGAGAACATTTGCCCCCACTTTAGATACCAATCTTTGGACAGTTTGGGACAAGATGCATCTCACTGTGTACTTTAATACAGGAAGCTTAGAAAACTAGCTTAGACTAGACACTGAATTTATGCATGGATAAAATTAAGGAAACCTCTAGAAACTCAAACCATGTGTGAAAACTTCAAAATGTAGAATTGGCCACTGAATGTAAGATTATATTAACTTCATCAAGAGAGCCAGATAAAGAGCAATAGAATTAAAGCAAACAGAACCACCAAAACCATTCATTGTTGATGTTTTGGTTTTATTTTCTATTTTTTAAAACTGAGTGCATTTGAAATCAGTAATTCATTAGCAAGAATCATACATACATATATACAAATCTACCACATGTGTACTTATTTTAATATATATTTTAAGTTCTTTTGATAACTACAAATGAATACAGTTCTGCTGCTGTGGGAACATTCATGCCCAAAGTCTAACTAAAGCAAAATAATTTTACATAGAAAATTTCTCAGGAGTCTGCTCTCCCTGTGAGAAACTTGGAAGGCAAGGAGAAACAATGGTTGCTTTTCCATCTTTTTTTTCTCATTCAACAAAATTGAACTGTTACTTCTTTGGTAACAATTCAAATACTGTGGATTAACTACAGACATGACCTCCAAAATAAAAATCTAGAAAAGAGGAGAACTCTCTATTTTAATCTGATGTTTTTGAAGTAAACATTTCTTTGAGAGACTTCTTGGGAATTGAAGCATACTGAAGAACCGATGTACAACAGCAAGAAAACTGACTTTTATGCAGAATATTTTCTTTCAGATTTGGAAGAAAAATTTTGAGAGTAATGAGTTTTTAATTTTTCACCTTACCTTTTCTCAACATCCATTTTTTCACTAGGTCAGAAGGAAAGAAGCAAGAGAGAAACACAATGTATCCCCACACAAATTGTTATACTGAAACAAAAAGGGTGGTGGTGAGAACATATTTCAAAAGGTCTATAGGTATAGAGGTACCCTGCTCTTCTCAGTTCTATTAAAAAATTCTCTAGCAAATTCCAATGGCAGCATAGCAGATAGGACTTTCTCAAGCACACCTCACATGCACACTTCTCCATTTATTATTATCCTATTTGTATAAAATAGAAATGTGCATAAGAAAATCAAATATTTATTTGCTCGTCATGCTTTAAGACCATTTAGATGACAAAATATACCAAAATATATAGCATATTATCCAAAACTCACTGCATCAAGGTAAAACAGAAGTATCATTAAGAAGGTATTACTAGGAATTTAACTTAATCCTTCCAGAAAGAGTTAGATCATTAGAATGAAGATAATTTTTCAAGTCCTTGAGTACTAAGTGTCTCTCAGGCTCATAGGTTAACAGCATCAGACAATACCCTAGTTTCACAGCCCAGTCAGCTTTGTCAAGCTCCTGACATGCTGAAGAGCTGGAATTCTCCACAGTACTCAAGTACTTACATTTTGAAAGAGATGTAAGTAATAACTTCTTCTCAGAGTTACCATCTCAGTGCTTTAGGTGTGAGTAGGAACACACTGGCACAAATTCAAAGACTCCTACTTTCCAAGTAAGAGGGATAAAGAAAAAAAAATGGAAAAACGTGTTTTTAAAAAGTTAACTAACTTTTCAAGTCAAGACTGAAGTGCATTCTAAAAAACAAATACTCCAAAAACTAAGAGAAACAATTCAATTCACTCATACTAATAAAGACACTAGTACAAAAGCTGCCAGTCTTTGTTCTCCAGTATGGAGAATATCCAAAAAATGAGAATTGCAGGAGCTCATTGCTTCCTTTCTTACGCTCACACTGAAGGGACCCCAGCAGTGAAGACAAAACCATGTGCCTTTTCTCAATAATTTGTATAATTCTGTTGTATTTGTAGTTGAGTATTTACTACAAACTAAGAATCTTTCTTCTTGCTAGGAGGCAGGTGGATGTAGATTCCCATGTTGTTGGCTACACAGTGGTTCAGGATTTGTGCTTTGTTTCATACTGTAGCCTTATTCTATTTCTCTGGATACCCTGATACAACAGTAATATTATTTGAAATTAATATGAAAACAACACCTTAAGCATTTTATTTCATTATGTGTAAGTATAGGTGAAGTACTGTTACACAGTTAAAATTAGAACCATACTGGGCATGTGAACTTCAACGGTAGACTTGAGCATGCTGTGCTGTGATAAATGAAGGGGCTGTAAATCTCTGCCTGTCTTTGGTTGGCATCCAACTGGAAATTGATCTCCCATCATTTTTCTTTAAAGCTTGGGTGTAACTCCAGAATCCTGGCCAACATTTCCTTTCTCAATAAAATAGGATCAACACACCCTGAGATGTAAGACAGCTACAACTGAAGTTATGGCAGATGCCCCATTTGCCTACTCACAGCACCACCAATAATGACGAATGCTACTTTGTAAAAGACTCCTCGGTATTGAAAAATAGTATATAAAACCATTTTTAATATGCATGTATATATAAAATGGATTTAGAACCTAGGCAGTTTTGTTTTGGTGGGTCCCTTAACATATAAGCAGTAAAAGTTACAGAGATGTTTTATATTCCCAGTTCCTCATAGAAATGGATTGGGAAAGCTGTTTCCAATACTTTGCCAGTCTACATTTTAATAGGGAAAAATAACTGCTGATTATTATGAAACAATGAGCCACATTTCAAGTAATCCAGCCAATCAGTAAAAAGGATTTGAGACCTTCTGGTTTATATTTGTGTGCAAACAGCTGTATTTCATTTTTTAGCCTCTTTGTTTTCCAAAGCTTTTTAACTTTTTGTCAGATAAAATCCCTCTTGTCATGGTGGCCAAGACACCAGCAGAATTAGGGTGGTGGAAGGGTGAGAGTTATAGTGGAATGGAAAGCCCCCTGAGTTGAAGTCTGTAAAAAAAGACAAAAACAAACACCTCCCGAAAATAAAATTAATGTGTAGAATAAGAACATTTCATCTGTAGGTAAAATATTGACTCCAGAGTACATTACTTAGAATTGTAAATACTGGTTATTGTTGTGGTCTCAAATCACATTGATAGCTGCCTGCTAAAAAGTAGTATAAAAAATACTCTATCACAGAAATTTGACATCATAAAATTCCTAACTTCCTAATTTTGCTAGCAACTTATAACTTCCTTGGGAAAGTGTTTGGATTTATTTTAATAAAGCAGTTGGGAAAGAATGAACACTGGAAGAATTCCAGCTGCAGTACGTGCAGTTCTTAAAAATTAAAAATAATAAAATAATTTCATGACTTTGTAGCAGTTTATTGCCTCTTTTGAGATTTAATTTAAAATTTAATAAGTTTTTTGCACTATAAAAACCTGAGTAGAATTTCAGTAGGGTCAAAAAGTCTAAATCTAGCTGGCACTGCAAATTAAAATGAGCTTGGTATTCCCAGGTCAGACCTCCTGGGACAGAAGTTAATGTCACAGAACTACTGTATACAGGGCATAAATCTGGGCTCCATATTCCAAGTACTCCATGCATTGGGCTTTCATGCTGTCTTGATCAAGCCTATATTTTAGTGTTATGGGAAGCTTTGATTAGGAAAGTCCCAAAAATAATTGAAATATTCAGCAGACAGCCTAAAAAAAGAATACATCATGTTAGGCAATGGCCAGAAGTCTGAGCAGAGAGGGGCAGAAGCCACAGGACAGTGCATGAATTCATCTGTGCTTTCAATCTCTTCAAAAAACAGCCACTTCAGAGACCATGGAGAACATCCAAAAGAAAACCCCAGCATTTAAATTCAGTAGGCCAAATTCAAATACTTGTTCAGAGCTCTCTGACCTTCAGACATAGCCTTCTCATGAAAAACACAGAAAGCAGCTAAAGTAACCTTTTAAATCTTTTCTCCCTGATATGGCCCAAGTTGACCCTCAAATTCCATGGGATGTTTTGCTAAAAACTAATCAGAAATGCAAAACGTACTTCTTAAAAATTGTTTATGCTCTATGTAAAATTGATTTTTTTTCCCTTTAATACTAAAATTTGGTCCATCTGTTGAGAAAACAAAATATTCTAAATATATACAGAGAGTAGAACTGCTTCATTCCACTAGCTATATCCTGTGGTAGATGCATTTTCATCAGTATGTTTGTCTTGCAGACAAAATGAGTATCAGATGGTGGTTCTGAAAAAGGGCAGACCTAACATGAGGTGATTAGTTTCAAAAACAGATTTTTATTCTTGATAAATTATTACCAAATACAATCATCTGTTGATTGAGGATATAAAACAGATTGGTCATACCATAACCCACAGGTTAAACGAAAAACGGAAATAATAAGTTTATTTAACATAGTCTTGCATTAAGTTCCCAAGCAGTGCAAATCTAAGGCAAATAATTAGATTTCCAATTTAAAGATATACATTTGTTAAATCAGACATTTCTTGAGGTCACAGATGCCTTTATTCGCTATTCTATCCACATTGCGTGCTGTAAATGCACACAGGCTTTTACAAATGTGTGTATCATTTCAACTTCTAAAAAATGATTCACCTACTTTGTACAAGACTTATCAAATGGAAATTCCACTGACATTTTATTCAATTAAAGTTGATAATCTATTACATTCATAGATTATTTGTGAAGAAAATATAAGAAAACTGCCCAGCTACAAAAATAAATTCTAGTTGAGTACTAGGGAGAAAACGAAAGTGTTTCTTACTCCAGTAGGAGTCCTATAAGCAAAGAATTTTGACTTACTAAAAGCAACTCATAACAATACTTGCCTAGTAGATATTCTTGAAATCATGGTGTAATTAAATATGGGCACTTGAGGAAGAAATTATGCTCCTCCAAAACGACCTTCTTTTATCTTAGATCAATTATAGCTGCACTGCATTTAACATGAAGATGAAAAAAAAAACAATGACCCTAAGTTTTCCCAACATTCACTTACAGCTAAGTAAAAAAAAGAGACGTATTATCATATTTTCATATTGGATTCTATGACAGGTAATTATCTAGGAAACATTCCCTGCATAAAAGTTCTCATGACAATGATAAAGTTACAGCCATAAATATAAGCATTCCAAGTTTAGTAGTACAAACTTACAAAATTAATTCACAGAAATTTCCCATTCTTAGGGACAGTTCTGTGACAAGATTTTAAAAACAAAGGTACCTGCGGACTAGAAGTGTTTACCTTCTTTATGTTCCATTACCTGGAATTCTCCCAACAACCATAAAACTTATTTTGTTCTTCTGTTAAAACTCCTAAAATACATGCTAAGTCAATAAAAAGCTATTAGTTTGCTTCTGGTTTAATTATTGTGCAAAAATTTCACATATAAGAGAAGCTTCACCCTCGCTTATGCTCCAGCTCTCAGTAGCAGGTTTATTCTTACAACATTCAACATTCATACACATTTTTAACATACTGGAGGAAAAAGTAGAGAATTTTGCATTCTTGAGTAGACAAAACTATTTAAAGTGAAGAAAAATCAACATCACTAATTTTACTGTAAAATAATTCTGAGATTCTTAAAGTTTTCATAAACAGGAAAGTGGTTTTGGAGATTGCTTCTGAATAAGGTAAATTGAATTTTACACTTCTTGTAAAGCACTTGAAAGTACCCAAGCACAAAAAGTTCCATTGAGGTGTAAATTACAATTTTGGGTTTGTTTGGGTCTTTTTTTTTTCCCAGTAGCCTGTAATTCTGCAGTAGGTATCAGAATTTTCCAAAATATGGCTACATATTTTAATTAGGCAATTACTACATTTCAATTAGTTAATGAAACAATGAAACTCTTACTGTTTAGAAAATAATTTTGTTGCCCTTTTCTTTTTTAATTTGTGCTATTCAAATTATGATAATGGTAACTTATTTTACTTTATTCAGTGGTTTTGCATCTTCATTGCAGACTTTTTCCAGATGGGAAATAATGGGGATCCATAAGAAGTTTATTATAGTTTCTAGCCAGCAGAATCTAAATATTTCTTGTACTGCCTTTTGAGTACCTTTTGCTCATTCCAAGTGCTATTACTCTGGATTTGATATAATTGACTCTTAAGCCTGAGACTCCTCTGAATACCATCATTTAGCTCACAAGGCATGAGGCACACTGAAGTAAAGGGATCAGCAATCATCATTAGAACATCATTCATGTGAAGTTTAATTCTTCCCTCCTTATCAGACATCTGTATATATTCTCCTGTTGTAGCCCTCTCTGCACCCCACTCCTGATTTTTTGCATGGAAGAGGCTCCATGGTTTCTGTGAAATGCCATGGTTCCTGTGAAATGCACAGACTGGTTCACAGTCTCTTTGATGAAGTGTACTTTTTTGTATTCTGCTGTAAGTAACATGCAGGAGAGCATCTACCTCTGATTATTACTGCATTTGCCATCTTTGTGAAACAAATACAAAGATGGCAAGTAAAATTATACAAATAAATTTATATCAGACAGGAAAGGTAGAATAAACAGCATAAATGAGAAAACTCAAAAAAAGCATCTTTCTCTCCCCATATTCATAACAGCCAATAAACCAAATTTCTACAATATCAATGACTGACAATTCATGTCAGTCAAGCAGAAGCTCAGGAAGTATTCCTCAGCATTTGCTATTCAGAAGAACAGAGTTCATTCACTGAAATGGATTCATCATCTCAGTTCAGTACCTTTTCAGGGGACCTGCAAATTAACACATGGACTATTTTTGTAGTTTGCCTGTTTACTCTCTAATTATTTAACCATGTATTAACCAAGGAATTATCATCTTCACATGGGCATCATTAGATGTTCAAATAAGGATACTCTGTTGTTTTCTATTCTTCCTCTCCTCTCTCCCTCAAAACTTCCTAAGTTTAGTTATGAGTATGGCCTTATCTAACCCGGTAATTTTCACAAAATATAAGTATCATTGCTGCAGAGACAAATTTAACCATGCTTAAGTTAGCAAATAAATCTCTTGAACACAACATTACATAGCTCCTGAGGATCATAAAGTAGGTCTAGCATGGAGTTGTCACTAAGAAACAAAGACAAATTACATTTCCACTAACCAAATAACTTCCTATCAGTGGGCTCAGCTGTGACAACAGAAATGTTTGTCTTCTCTTTTTCTGCTCTAGGACTAAGAGCCAAAAGAATGCTCAGTCAGCACTGTGGATGGTCCCACAAAGAAGCTCACTCTCTGACTTTTCCACATTGAAGTTTTGGTTTTGTCTTTATTTAGTATGCTCCAGACAGCATTTGTTTTAGCTATCACCTTAAGTAAGGTGAACAACTGGCAAAGTCTGCACCTGTCTCACATCTCATAAAGTGAGATTATGCAGTGTGTTGGCTAAATATGTATAGGTTTTTCTACCAGGGATGAAAGTATGCAATATCACTCCTCTATGATTGAAAAATTAAAAAATAATGTGCAACTCCTTCTTCCTGTAGGCAATGTCAGTGAAACACAGAACAATATTTTATTCTCTAGCATCAGCAGAGTGTGTTCACATCTCTCTGGAAAGGATATTTCTGTGAGTCTTCTAAGTATCTGACCAAAGGTTTTACAACTTTTAATGAAAAAACAATTACCAAAAGCACGGTCCATTTTCATTAAAATTTCTTCTTTAGTCCTTTGGGTTCCAAACTGTACTGGCTTTTTTCCTTCGTGGCTCTAGGCAAAGACAGAAACACTAAAACACAGGTATCAACTAAGTAAAAACAGGGTAAGATTTACTTGTTTGTTTGTTTTGGGGGCTGTTTGCACAATGAAAGACCCCATATGGGAAACTAAGAAAGAACCCTCAGATCCCGGCTGAGACAACTGCAGAGTGATAAACTGCAGGCAGAAAGAATGCAAAGGGACTTCAGAGCACAAGATTTAAAAAACTCACCAAGTTTAGGCTTCCCCTTGGCATGCAGAAATTAGCTCAGGGATATGAAATAGTCTAGGGCTTCAGGGGAGCCTAAGAATAACCATCAGGGTAGATCACACTCTCTGTTCTCTTAAGGTCCTTTTAAAGATGTAAGGAATTAGAGTTAGGGACTTAGATCAAAATCAGAGCTATTTTCTGCATCATCATGTAATTGAAAAAAGTAAATACTCAAAAAATCTCCCAACATTGCCTGATATACAATTGTAAAAAAGTAGTAGAAAGAAAAGTGTCCCTGTATCACACCATTCTGTTTGCGTGCAAAGAAAGTTCCAGAGAAGGGCAGCTGCTCTTTTCACTAACCAGCTGAAGACTTTTCCTATTGAAAGATATTTTACATTCAGAAGTATGATGGGTTTTCAGAGCCAATGAATCAACAGCCTATTTCCTTTGACTCTAGTGAAAAGACCAATTTTATTAGGGTTGAATGTATAAATAAAGATAGCAAATAGCCATTTACAGTAGCTTATCTTCATTCCTCTTTTGCTTGAACATCAACATATAATTTTTTGCTTTAGTTATGTTTGAAAGAACCGGTCTTCACAACAACAAATTAACAGGAGGATGCCTTGGACAGCATTGTCAGGATATCCATAAATATTCTGCACAACTTCAGCCAATATATGTTGTTTTTATCATTTGATATATACATGACTTTATTACAATGGTGATATTGGGTGCCATAAAGTTTTAACTACACAGTTCATTTCTCTTTTGAGTATTAATTTGTAACTTATGAGCAACAGCATCAACAACCTACAACAGTATAACACAGGATGAAGACTTTGCACAAAAGCCTTTCTAAAGAATGAGCACTCTATAGAGATGATTTTCTAGGAACTTAATCCTTCAGAAAAAATAATTTCCAGGCTCTCGAGATCATTTACCTTCCTTGAGAGCCAAAAAGATACCCCAGAAAATCCATTTATAGTATTTTTAATCTTTTTAGAGAAAGCCTTTAAGCCTTTTGCTTTTAGCCTTTCCAGAGCTGCACAGGAAAAGCAGGGCACAACATATGCAATGGTTATGAGAAATAAAACAGGATCATCCAGAGCCCAACAGCCAGTGCAAAGAAGTGAGCATGTGCTTGGTGAAACCCTGGCTCCAAGACAGTTACCCTGTAGATCTCCACTGAAGTCAACTACCTGCCTACCTTTACCCATTCTGAATGTTTTAGTTCTGCTCAAACTGTTTCTCCTCTTGTTGGGATAACAGGGCGGTGCTTCTTCTATCAAGTAAAAACCCAGAGACACCCACTGACACTGAAGATGAAATGAACTGGTTGTTGTACAATCAGAACACATTCACATTTCCTGTACAAATAACTTACACTGATGGAATTTATGCAGCAGCTACCTTGATAACCTTGAGCTCCCAAACTAGTATTTTCATGTGATGTGTAGGAAGTGAGACTAAAATTCTGCTTGCTAAGAGCAGGATAATATGTATTTATTTATTGCAAAGTGAGCTGAAGACAAAGAAAGGTCATGCAAAAAACTACAATATTATTTTTTTTTTGTTCCACAACTGATTAGCATTCACCACAAAAAGTGCAGCCTTTGTAGTCCCCATTTTTCAGAGGTGTTGACTTGCATGACAGTAAGGGACAAATACAAAATTGCTGAGTATGCTCAATGAGGAACCCGAGTAATGAGGTATAGCACTATCTTTTCTAAATGGAAAAACATAAACAGAAAGGGCAGGAAATTCTATTAATGAAGTTTTTTAAAAAATCAAGAATTTAATACAAAGACAAGTTTTAAGCTACTTCTAAAGCTATGAGATACATTTAACAATTTCCTTTTCCCATGCCTGTTTTTTTGACTACCATGAACAAAAACACACTGTATCAACAGAACTGATGCTGCAAATAAATCCATCAGAAATGTCTTTATTTTACCAGCTGTTTCACTTTCATGTACAAATTCAGTCATTTTTTAAAATTTACAAACATATTCATCACGTGTAACAGAAAAAAAAATATCCAGAGAGACAGAAATACTAGAATAGCTACAAGAAAAGAAACCCCCCCCCCAATATTTTATGCCTGCCTTCTCCTTTAAGCAACCTCTAATGCCATTAAGATAGCTTGTGACAATCACCATATTATCACCGATGTTGCTGTTATAGTAGCCCTGTAAAACACAACAACAGTTGTTGAAATAGAGACATGGTTGAGACCAGTTGAGTTCACTGCTAAATAGGGGCCAGCATTAGGTTTCAAACTTCCCAGCAACAAAACTTGGGAAATATATGAAACTTCAGGGTGAGATAGCAGAGATGTGCTGACCTTGTAAATACACTAAACCAGTGACAATTTTTGTAACAAACAATTTGTCTGCCAATGGTGATTGTCACAAGCTATCTTAATGGCATTAATGGCATTCACAATTATGTGATCCACCATGTTAGCTGACAAACCACTGACGTGTAGGACAGTGCATCTTTCCCTCTCTTTTCCCACAGAACAGAAAGGTCATCTGCAAATACATCTGGAGCTGAATTCTACCTGCACCCTTCAGTATTTGAAACCATTTGTCAAGAAAACTGGGATCAATGTAAAACACAACAGTAGCTCCCCCACATGTTGAGTGGCCATGACATTTAAACCATGCAATTTTACAGCAGGCAACAAACAAGATTGAGAATTCAGGGTTAAAATCTCCAGTGAAATTTTGTCTTATAAAGTAATGAACGTTGACCAAGAGAGTAAATCAAATGGATCTCCTAACAAACTGAAAACAGCTGTTTGGCTGAGTGTGTCTCTGATTTAAGTTTGGTAATTATTGCCCTACTGTGGCTCAAGGTTATTCTGTATTAGTGAAATAGGATATCATAGGAAAAGCATCCAACTTCTTAATTTACTGTACCATCAAAAATTCCACTGTGAAAAAATAAGCCGGAAATGTAACCTTCTAAAAACTTACCTATAAACCTTCTAAATGCCATTTATTCATTCTTCTCACGCACAATTGCACAAAATTTTATTACAATGAACTAGAATATCTAATGCCAAACAAATGATAGACACCTTTAGTCACTCCAACTATGTTTTCAAATAAATACTCTGAAAAACAACTTTATAAACTTGGAGTCAGTGATAAAGCATCTTGGCTTAATAGCCTACTCCCTGGACTTCTACGGTCTGTGTTAGCACATAGAAAAATTGTTTACATTCTTGCAAGAAGAAACTTTCTTTTAAGGTCTCCTCATACCAATAGCAGCACAAGATACAAAGCCACTAAATTTAATTTGTCAAAGGCTAAAAACTTGTTTAAGAAAGCATGGAAGACATTTGATTAATGAAAACTGAGTTCACTCAATTAGTGCTTGATCCCCTCTTAAATCTAAACTACACTATGGTTTTATTAGTTGCTTTTATCTAGGTTATTAGATGCCTTTATTACCTAAAATAACATGAATCAATTATCTATGTTAATAACGTAATTACTATGGTATTATTGATCTGCCTGTTGGACATCAAACAATGTACCAGTCTGTGGAAGTATAAAAGTGAGTCTCCAGCCAATTAAAATGTCTAAAAAATGAAGGAAAACCCTGTGTGTTCTGTGAACAGCTTAGTAGGATTTCTGCTCTGGATATTCAACAACAACAACAACAAAATTGGCTCTTCCTCAGACACAGACTGCAATTTTTCAGTCAGTAGCAATTACTGTACATTGCTAGACTGAATATTCAATTCTAAACCAAAAATATTTTAATAAACAATAACACAATCTTTGAAAACAATTATAAATCCAAGTGCTTATTCTTTCTGAATATTTCTTTCAAGACAAAATAAGATGATTCAGATAATTTAAGGTCAACTACAAGTAAACACTGAACTCAGTTCAGTGTATTATTAGAGAAATAATTTTATTAAGAGAGTGAATTATCATAGATTAATTGCAAATAGGCACTTCAAGAACAACCTTACTTTACCCAGCCCACTGTACTCTTCTTTTGGTTTCCTATTGTCTCAGTTGAGATATACATGAATTAAACATTTGCCAAAACAAAAGGTTCATAAATATACTCTAAAATTGTGAAAATTATTGAGTATATGCCACAGAAACAACCTTTTGAAAATACTACTGTGCTAATTTTTTTTTTGTCAAAAAGATTGGATACACTCAAGAAGGAGTAATAGTGAGTGTTCATTCATTTTAAAGAAGAGCGGGCTCTATGCAAGTCTTTCTGCATATATAACACAAAACAGTAACACAAAACAGGCAGACTTCAATCCGAAATCCCTTCTTGCATATTCTTTGCCAAGGAGCAATTTCCATACTGACATTGTTTAAATAATCATACAATAGAAGCCAATAAACACACTTTGGCTATGGGAAGGATCAAGACTTACAGCCAGTCAAAGACCTCCCAGCACCATTGCTGAAGAAACCAACTAGGAGCAAGCGAAGCCCCCACTGTCTTGAATTAAGGGTCCCATAAGAGAAGAATTGAAAGAGAAAAAAATGGAAGGACACAATAATTCCCATTTATCTGCTGATCTCAAGATCCATTATAGTTACGGTAACATCAGAGATAACTTCACATGCTAACTACCAGCTGAAATACAGCCAGCCACCCTTAGAGAAGGACGGGAAGCAAATCACCTAAAAACAAGGTCTTTTGACCTAGGCAACTTCAGAGGTTTTTCCCACCACTTTCAGGCACCCCTTAGAGAAATTTTTCTAGCTGCTTCTCAGTCTGAATGCAGTCCAAACCCATCCAACTTTAGCAGTTTGGCTCTACTAGAAAATAAAGGGTAGGCCCAAAGAAATCTTTGGGCACCTACAAGTCATTTTTCAGCACCAGTATTCGATGTAAACTTTCGCATTACCTACCATTTTATGTATCATCTTATGCTTAAACACACTCTGGATCCTTGAATGATGCCAAGTGCTGTCATAAGTAAAGACAATTATCAATTACATGTTAGTACAGTTTCCCTCTGGCACTTCACTTCATTAGAATGTATCACAAATATTCCATTAAAATGAGGATGCAAATGGAAGATTTGCACCTTGTCATTAAGCAGACTGAATTTGCCTTAGTCTGAATATAAGTGACCAAAATCTTTCACTGGCATTTAAATTTAATAATGTTGATTTAATTTAACGTATCATGAAAAACAAAAAACAACTAGCAGAGTAATAGAAGCTTCTAAAATAAGACATGGGACAACTTGATGCACACATTTCCAAGGAGCTCTGTTCAGGAGATGGATAACCCTGAAGGCAAATCTTTAAGCTTAATGTTCCAAAAGCTCCGTCTGTGCCCATCAGCATCTGCCTTTCACAGCTAAATTAATTCCTGTTTCAGCCTTTCCAGGTCTCAAAACTTAAGAAGAGCAACACACAAGCAAGCCCAAGCAAGCCACATGAAGGTTTCAATCCAATATGAAAATCTACAATATACCTGATGCACACAGAAAAATATCTTGTGATCCACAAGACAAGGATCTTGTGAAAACTTATCTGTGGGTGCTTATTAAATGCCAGTAAAAATGTAGGTATTTGTAGTGCTCAGTCTCAGTCACCTTTTTTTTTGAATGGGAAATCTGAGAAACCTAGTTCTCCTTTTTTTTTTTTTTTTTTTTTTTAATGGGAAACTTTAGAGATCTGGTTCAAGTCCAAGGATTTAAATCTTTCCTCAATCCAGAACTGGTTCAATCTCTTCTGCCTGACAGAAGCAGGTACAGGTTAGCTTCAGTCTGAGGTTGCCTTTCAACAGTACTACTGAACACTGTTGCTGTGCAGAAAGAAAAAAAATGCACAGCATCAGAAATAGTCTATAAAAGATAAAGCATGCCTTTACAGTTTAAAATTTCAGACTGACCTAAAAGCACAGTCTGCTATGTTCTGGTATGGAGAGCAATCCAGGGTGTTTCACTTCCTGAGAAGCAATCTAGCCAGTTTTGGATCTGATCTCCACACAGGAACACAAAGACGTCTTCAGCATGATCATTCTACATTGTAAGTAATATACAGTAAAAAATTCCACTATTTTAGGTCAGTATCTTCCAAAGGAATACAGAGTCTTAAATATTCACTGAGACAGTTCTATAAGGTCACCATAAGGAATGGTGTAGCATCAAATTAACTACTGCTTCTGAGACATGACAAAATTGACCATTTCTCTGCAATGGCTATCACAGGGCAGAGAATTCAATGCAGACTCCTCATTTACAGACAATGGCTAGATCCTTCATCTTTTAACTCTGGCATAAATAATATTATTTATGTAACAAGAATATCCTTACCAAACCCCAAAACATTTAAAAATGCTTAAGCTATTGTTTCTCTTCAAAGCACGTAATAAAGTAAAATGTTAGCTCTTTAAAACCTGCATATTTTTCCTCGAGAAAACTAATTCCTATTTCCCTATTTCATGTAGGAGTCATTACTCAGTTTCATAGAATGCTTCTGTTTCCTCTGTCGCTAAAATACTCAAATGCCTAACAGAGGAAACAAGTCAGAGATACAGGAATGATTATTTAAATCCCCAACAACATTCAGTTGACATTTTGTTTTGTTCTGTGTGCATGCTGTTTTTCATTTCAAGATCAATGATGTTTTCCTCTTAATTAACTTATGCTTTCACGTACTAACACACCAAATTAAAGATGAGCTCATCCACCACCAAAATGCCCCTGCAGTCAGAATGCAATTAGTCTTACAATATGTACTCTGAAATTTCAAATTCTTAAACAGTGACTAAAAGATCCAGCAATATATGACCTCTATTGATTAATATTGTGTATGCATTGCAAACTTCTTTCTTGTGCTATACTAAAAACAGACATGATAACAATAGAGGACAATCTATAACAACGAACAGAATCAAATATTTGATTTCTCTGCCATTTTGTTATTCACACTATGGAGGTCCCTCCTTTTTACAACACATCTGGAACAGTGTCCAGCACTATAATGTTTCCAAAGCTTATTTTTGTAAGATGATGCAGAGAAGAGGTGAGATCTTTAAAACTCCTCACCAGTCAGGGTTAGAAAGACCTGTTCCGTATCTCTGACAGAGATACAGAAAACAGTTCAAAAACGGGTCCAATCTCGGTCTAATTTACTAAAAATCTTAACACTGCTGTCACTATTTCAGTATGTGCCTATCGGCTGTGACAGTATGCAAGTGTCCTTACACACACTGCAAGTCACTGCCCAGCTGTACAGCAGCTGGTTCCAACTAAGCCCAGAACAGGTCAAGGGTGATGTGAATCTTCAAAGTACTGCCAGCTTGTTGTGTTTATCTTTGATGGCCAAAGAGTGCAAATGCCAAAAAAAGAAAACAAATGCTTTCCTTAACCTTGGATTTCCTAAATGATTTAATGTCTTTGTATCCTGTGAGAAGCAGTTCAAAATGTGACACTTGTATCTATAGACTGGCCACTGGATATTACAATGCATTTAATAGAGAGAACAGAAGCCATTAATCAGGCAGATGTCAGTACCCTACCTTGACAAGGACTTGCTTGGTATTATCCTCAAAGACATCTGCTGACCCAGCAGTCTCAATGGCTTCTCAAACAACATTCTACTGATAGCTACATGACTTCTAATTCACAAAGCTAAAGGCTTGGGATTTAACTGATTTCCAGTCTTTCACACACCAAAGAAATTGTTCTGTTCTAAAGGTGTCTAGCAACATAATGTTAGAGCAGAAATGACCAAAGACACTATTACAGTGATTCAGCTGTTGAATGAGGTAGACTGCACCACATCTCACAATATTACATAAGACAGAAGAATTTCTTTAGGAAGATTTCCAAATTGATTACAATTTTATTCTTAGTATTCTACAAGCACATAAAAGTAAAAACATGCACTGTACAAAAGCACACTATAATTCTACTACAGAAATCTAATGGTACAAATAAAGAGCCACATGAGCACAAACCTCGTTATCATTATACGTCAAAGTAGGTACTTCTCACTGTACTTTGAATTCTCCACTCTCCTAAGTGACATCATAAACTTCTGACAGTCTTGCAATTTTAAAGTTAGTCACTTGGAATATAAACATGGTATATGGGTACAGAATTAAACAACCTGATAATTAATGAAAATATATAGAGTTCAGGGAAGAAAAGATGAGCTATTTATGAGCTATACAGCTGGTGAACTATAAAAGCAGGAACTTCAGCCAGTTCTGCTCAAAAGAACTTAACACTTGGTTGTGTCCCAAGATGAGGCTAGTTTCATCCTCTGGGGCTTTCCCCCACTTCACTCCTCTTTCGCTACACCCTCTTTTCCCTCCACCCATGTTCCCTCCAGCCCATGCATTTTCAGCTCAATTTTCATTTTTAAGTACTAATTCAGGTATTTTTTGAAAAGTCAGCAAGGCTATTTGGAGAATAACTTTGGTAGCAAGAGAGGGAAAAAACAGCAAAAAATTTCATTTCCTGTTGCATATGATGATCCTGAAAACTCACCAGCAACCACCTTCTTGGTGTGACCTCAGAAATTCTGCAGTCTTTGCTGCATAAGAAACTTTACCAGGGGACAGGTGGGTTCTCATCCCATCTAGTCCACAGCTTCATATTTAGAGAATAGGCTGCAGCTAATTTGGGTCTGAAGTCTCTTGAACTGATCTCCAAAAGACATTAGGAACTCAACTAGTCCTCATGACTTCATCTGGACCACTCATACCAGTTTCTCACGAGAAGCACATTTCCACTGTTTGGCTTTAAAAATGACAATAATAAGCAGGAAATAAATAGTTTGCCACCAGCATTTCCTCAGACACACAGATCCAGCTGATCTCTGGTAATGATTTTGTGCTTTGCATCTTGAATAATGAATCCTGGTTTTGTGTTACTCTACTTACTAGTGGGGCTAGACAGCTACATTTATTATGGATGTAGGTAGTTTGATTTAATTGCAATAGAAAATTAGAGCCTGGCTTACATATAAAACTGTTCACATTTCAGAAATTCCACCATGGGCATTTAAAATCCTTGGATTTAAAGCTCAGAAAATCAAAATATTCTTAATGCCAGGTAAGTACATTGAGTGCCTTTATGTATGTGCCTTCTATGATGTTCTTCAACCTCAAAAAAAATCAGATCAATTTGTTTTATACTGGTAGATGACTATATAAAATACATACACCAATGAAAACATGAATATGGCACACATATATATTCACAAACAGTTCAGGAATGTTCATGATGCCTTGTTTTGGACACAGTTCTATTCAACAACACATATATATAATAAAGCACTCAGAAAAAAATTTAAATCAACATTTTTCACAATATAAGTTTTTACATAACCACTGAACTTTTATTTCAACACTGTCATTCACATTACTGTAGGCTGAAATGACACTGAATAATGCTCATTCAAATAGTCTTACTGACAAACAGACTGACAAACAATTGCTTCTAGATGAGAGCTACTCATATAAATAGTCCCAGAAAACCCAGATGGACTAAGGAAGTCAACAATTTTGACAGTCTGGATCTATATAAACAATTACCAACACACTAACTTTAATTTAAGAGCAGCTCTACCCTTACCATGCCTTTGCCTATTGTAAATTTGATGTGGTAATTGTTTTTTCTTAAATCAACATCACAAGACTATCTATAGCTGAAGACAGCTGTGATTCCCAACTTATTAAAAGAAAAGCAACCAGTGAATGTTTTATTTTACCTTTTAGGTAAAGAGAGCTTATAATTGCTATTTCCTCTAGTAATTTTTCCCTCTTTCATTATTCCATTTAAAGTACTTTAAGTAATTGACTGCAAAAGAAATTAGAAAATATTTTCCACATAATAATACTAGAATACCTGAATGTAATCCAATGTAGCATTAATAGATATGAATTGTCACAGATTGCTGTCTCCTAAATAATGTTTTAAAACATCTTGCTCTTTATATTTTAACATCTAGATTTTGAGGTCCAGTTACAAGTGTTTACCATAGAAAACTCGGTCAAGCTGGTGTTTGACCTTTGACAGGAAGCTGCCCTCTCTCCAGCTAGTCCCAACAAACTAGGCCCAAGACAATAAGCTGCTTTATAGCTATTAGGTAGGCCAGTGTGTTTCTCCAGGAAGACCTCAAGCTGAAAAGCCAACACGCTTGACAACCACAGCCAAGGTACCAAGGGCCCAAGCACTAGACATTGGAAAACAAATGGAAAAGCACACATGGCTACATCTGGAATCCTAATGGGCCACCAATGGTTCCCAGCTAAAGGAAGAATTACCAATGTTATTTTATCATCCCTTGTGCTAACTTAGCTGTTTATGTACAGCAATAAATGATTTTTTAAAAACATATTTGGGTCATTATGTCATATACCACCAGCAAGTACGATTGTTTTATTGTGCTTGGAGTCAAAATACACTGCTATACCCAGATGTGAGGGAAGTTCAAAACCTCTAGTCCTTCTGTATTCATTCCTGTTGGACAAATGGATTAAGTTTTTAAAAGGGAAACTGAGAATTTTTATGGCCTGTACTCCCATTTCACTAGTAAAATTCACACTGATATTTTCCTATAGAAGTTTGCCTTGCCAATGATAACATTAAATATTACCTTAGTAAGCAACCCAAATTTCAACCAACAGGAAATGCCACACATTTTATTGTCAAAACATCCCCATTCTCTTCTTCCAAAGCGACAAGATGTTATATAAAAGAAATAATTTTGATTTTTTTTTTTTACCTGAGCCTCTACTGAAATTCAAGGCAAAGTAATCATTGTGCTGTGGAATGAAGCTAAAATGCATAAATATTTATTAACAGACTTAATAAAGGAGGACTCTACAGTTATGGCCCTGAATTTATATGTGAAACCAAAGCTTTTCCAAAATCTACAATCAGAATATTGTGTTTCCATGTAATGAACCATGGGATTTGTGTAAAGACCTTGCACAGTATTTCTAACCCTAGCACTATGGCATTTAAACTTTGAGCAGAAAAAAAAGTCAGATCCTCCAGAATTTACTGCTTGAGAAAGATAGCAACAACTTAGGAAGTAAACAGCAAAAAGTATATTATTTTTACAAGACATTATAATAATTTAAAGGAAGGTTTCAACATGTTTTGGCAATACTATTCTAAAACTGACTGTATCCCAACAGTTTAAATCAACATTTATCAGCAAAATATTTCTCAACTTACTGCTTCACAAGACATTACAGAATTTGAAAAGAAGTGCAATTTAGGACGTGACAGCTGAATGCAGTTTTGGTAAATGTAATTTTAATTTCAGTCAAAATTAATAAAAAATTCAAAGAAATCAGGTTTTCTTCCCCTTCCATTCACATTCCCTTTTTCCTACTTCATGCTAGCCCTGTTGCACTTTCACTCCATTTTTTTCCACTTTTTTTTTCGGGGGGGTGGGGAGGTGTCCAGGCCGAGGAGTTGGGTAGCTCTCTGTTAAGAAAGCCATTTCCCACAGAAGAAACAGAAAGCTTAACAGAAATACACCAAAAATCTAAAACTAAATCCACAGTAGAATACATTTGCCCATGATCTACATTTTTTGGTATTGTTTAACATCAAGGTGCAGCTGAACAGAGCTGCAGTTTCTTTAATCTCACTAGGAAGGTTGCTAAGAGCGTGCACACACTTACCACACAGGTTAAGCTACAGCTGTGGCAACCCTTTGACAGCGAGTGCAGGGCAAACCCTGTGGGGAAGACTGCTGACAGGCAAATGACCCAAATTAGACAGATCACACTGTGATAAACATGTGCACGTCCCAGACATGCAATGCTGCTGATGATGATGCACTGAGTAACATTCTCAAATACAATACATTGAATCAAGATGGACAAACTGGTCAACAATCTGTAGATGACTTCCATTAAATTAGCTGGGAAAAGATAGCTCAGAAGATTTTAGGGATTCTTCTATCAAATGACTGAAATTGCTTCAACACACAATGACTAAAGAAATAGCAAATAGGAATCTATATGCAGCAACACCAATACCAAAAGTTGCTTCTTTTCAAAATAGTTTTGATGGCATTGTTTTTCTTTTAATATAACACTACTGGTAACCCTTATTTGCCATGGAAACACAGACGTGAATTTGATACCCTATAATAGTGTTTTTAAAGCTGACAGCAGAGTGCAGAATGTGAAATTTCCTTGCTTCTTCTGGCTAAAAGCACGATTAAGTAAACAGTTAAGTGTTTCCCCTGATTTCCAGGAACAACAGAAATACATTAGGCCTAAAGGAAAAAAATACATCCCAGCAACTGATCTCTAGAAAGTTGCTTCAGAAGTTTCTGTTCTGTTTCCAAAATCCAAAAGCTACACTAAATAGGGAAACAACAAGTAAAAATTCCATTCTTGCACTGCTATAAAGTGCCACATCTCTATATGATGTAGTGTGGTGTTTTTAGGTTTAACTTTGGGATGATAGTATATATGCGTATATATACCTATATATATATACCTATATATATATATATATATATAAAACATACCTAACAATTTTAAATTATTCAGAGCACCTTTTCCTTGCTGCCTTTCCAGATGTTTTTTTTTACTTAATGAAAGAAACAGAATAAGGATTAGACAACCGTTTCAGAAAAATACAACAGACATTGACAAATAGTGAAAAGATAAATATATGTTTTCATACTCACAGAATGAAATATAAGATACCTTGCATATGCCAATTACTCCCTCATGTTGCCATTAGGAAAACTCGATCCTTGACAAAAATAGATTTAAAATATATTTAAATCCCACGTGACCTTATATCAGCAGAAGTGAAAGGAAAGGAAAACCAAAAAAAATCCTCATTTCGTGCTTCCTCTGCATATTAGTTCATTTTTTTTCTCCCTTTTTTCCAATCCCTCCCTCCATATTCTCCTTCTTCTCTTTCTAAGGGAAGAGATATTAAATGATTTATTAATCACGTTTGTCAAATTCACCTGTTCAAGATAATTCATCTTAAGCAAAATTTGTTACATTGAAATAAGTTTTAAATAACACAGAAGGTTTGTCCAACTCTATCACAAACAATGAAAAAATATGATTTACAAAATTCTTAGTGATGCTTTTTGTTCTTGTTGCAATAGTGTTTATATTTTCATATATGGAAACTAATTCTAAAATCATAATTTAAATACCCTTTCGAAAACACTGATGGTATTTATTGGCAGTCTCCATTATGAATTTTGACATATTTAGCAGCAATGATGAGTAATTTCTACAGTTTCTCACTGTGCTCTCAAAAATCAATTAGAACACATCGGCTTTTAATTTTATTGGCCTGGCATTTTTTTACAATAACTACATTTTATTGTGGAAAAAATGTGTTTTCCCTCTAGTGACTATTTGGCAAATATGTGTTGAGCATTTCTACCATTAATTAAAGTGTCTAATTTTTATTTACTTCTCTATGTCCCAGTGTCTGCAACAATTTTAAAAAGAATGTACTCAGCTGGCAAGGAGCCTGTTTAACACCTTTATACAGGACACCAAAGTATTTTGCTCATTTTGGTTGCATCGCAAAAATGGTGACCTCTTAAAAGGGTCTCTTTCAAGAGGTGGGGTCGACAGTTTTGAGAAGGAAATTATTAAAAAATACAATCCCTATTAGACAATAAGAAATACTGCAAACGTAAGTACATAAGTACATTTTTAAAAGCAAAGAGATGTTTGCAAATGGTTATGAAATACTTCCACATGTGATCATATTTTCACAATAATGGTGACTATCAAACGTTATATTGCACATTAACTTTTATTGTTGAATAAGATAATGGAGCCAAGAATACTGTAGACTGTAAAGCACAGCCTGTTGCAGCTTATTTCCTGGCCAACTCTTCATACCACAGATGTCGGGCAGCTATCCCAAACCATTCCACATATTTACTGGTGCTCTAATTTTTCCATATTAGAAGTCTTGTGTTTAGCTGCTCTTCTCAGTAGCATTAACCAAGCAGTTCATAAAATCTGTTTTTAAATGCAGCTGCAAATATCAAACTGCTTTGTGAAGCCACTTGTTTCATGTTCCCCTTAAGACCACAATCTGCCATTAACAGAGACTAAATGGCCTGTGACTTAGGCAGAGAAAGTTGTTCAAAAGCCAACTAACATCTTTTTTTCAGAGGGTACTTTTGAAACAAATGCCTAATACAGGTTTAAATACAGGTCTGTAATTAACAACATAGATACATCAGAGCTTAAATACCAGCACTGCCAATACAGTGTCCTGCTAAAATTAAATTTTAGTCTTTCACAGGCTGAATAGTCATAAACCCTGTAGGCAAAATTAATAATGGAGACCAATATAAGTTCAACATAAAGTAACCACAGGCCAGACCATCCAGCAAAGGTATATGCAACTTAAGACTTTTCAAGTTCATAGCAGCCCAACACTATTCATATTAACACCCGCGGGCACATGGGCTAAATTTGCACGTGTGAACTGAAATTCACTGTCTTCCAACAGAATTTTATAAATAAAACCATCCAGGTCTAAATATGAGTATCTTAGGACACCCACAGACAATGTATCTTACTGAAGAGAAAAGTGTTCAAATTATGAAGGCTTGCAGAGTACTAAATTTTGCCAGGGGTAGAGCTGACTGTTGTCCAGGGGCTTTTTAACACAGACTGTTGTATTTTTTAAAGGCAGAGAGTAATTCATTGGCTAGGAGAAAGGCTGGAAATTTTTCTTTGGCAGGTTGATTTCTTTGTTTTGTTTTGTTTCTTCTCCTTTTTTTCTTTCTTTTTTTTTTTAATTCAGTTTTAAATTAGCAGATGTTTGAAGCTGCTCCAAGGTTTGGAATGTGGAAGAAATCCCAGTGGAGCTAGATTAGTGGCAGAAAGCAGGTGAGGTGGTCAAAGGTGGATGTAAATACAATTTATCAGATGAATCTGCAGTTTGTCATATTGGTATCACCATTGCACATGTGGCATATATAAAAGCTTTGGCAACTGAGAATGAACATCGTTCTTCTAGCCAGTGTAGTTAGAGAGAAAATGCATAGCAACACAGGGAAGTAGTACAAATAAATGGTCCAAGAAATCTTAGATTTTACAAAAATTCTACAGTGTGTGTAGTAAAGGATAAGGGCAGCAATTCTACTAAATAAAACCCCCAAAACCACCAAAAAACCCCCAAATGAACACAGACACACACATCCCTTACCCCTCATCCTCCCTTTCCCCCTTTATTCCCCTGCCCCGCCACAGAAAAAAGGTCCTCAATAACTGGCAAACTCAGCTAGGCAAATGTCAGCTCTCAGACTAAGCATTAGTCATAATATAACCCATTTGTCCAGTCAAATAGTTCAGATACGATTCTATGACTCCTCCCAGGTTGTCAGTTCTTACACCACAGTTCTTTTAAGTAAAGCTTTCTACGACTTCTGATTGGAAAAAACCATCCTACTCTACTGAATGATTTGCCAGTAGATAATGACAAATCAGTTATATTCTTCTTTGTGAGCCCCAAAACTACAGCAAAGAACTTCATGCAAAAAGTCATCTCATATCTTTAGTACAAAATACTGCATATCTACTCAGCAAACAACCAGAATTTTATTCTTTTTTTGGCCTCATAAGATTACTGGAACAACTTCAATGGAATTGCCTGTATCTTTAATAAGCTGAATGTTCCCAGACAAAGAGCTGGAAAGCTGAATAAAATCAGGGGACTCAATGCTTGGCCATTAAATTAGCTACCTGAGGACACTGGGTTCATTTGTGCATCAGTGTCATATCCCTGCAGCAACAAAATTGAACTGAATAAGTAACATTGCTATCTTCTATATGACAGGTATAGTTTTTTGGTCCCCTTTTCTATATCATATATAGTTGGCAAAACATACATACATATACATATATATGTGTGTTTTTGTGTGTGTGTGTATGTGTATGCATGGATTACAGTATCAGTTTCCTTGCACAATTCATAGCCAGAAATATGGGCACCCATATAAAATGGCTTGCTGGAAAACAGAACAAATTAAATTAAATTAATTAGAACTGTCCAAGAAGTGCTGAAGTCTGTCTCTTCCTCAAAAACCTTAATTAGTCTACAGTATTACAGCCCTAACTTCTAACTCCATTTGACGCCCACACAGAAATAAACTCATATGGTGCTTGTTCATTTGTTATCAAATGCTATGGCATCCATATGCCATATGTAGTCAGGACTGGAAGTTTCCCTTTCATGGATGAAGAGCCTGTCAGCACCATGCAGCACACATGTTAGGAGGAGCCCTGGTAAAGAGGTGTGCCTCACGAAGCTCCTCCCTCACTTCTTTTTCTAGCTCAATTCAACAGGAGACTCTGGTTGAAGTCCTGCTCATATGAACAGTTGGGAAGTACTAGAAGTGCATCCTCAGCTGAGGGTTCTTTGGGTTTGGAACCAGTTACCCACAGGTGCCAGAAGTGTCTCACATTTAATGACTGACTTCATCTGCTTGTAGAGATTATTTTTTGTCACTTTGAATTTAAAGGGAGGAAAGATGGTATTTAAAGATTTCTACTATAGTAAAGCTAGGTTTTCTTAAGATGCATTATAAACTGATTGCACGTGTTCAAAATAGTTTGCTAGATGTCACATAGTGTCCAATAGGTTTAGTAAACAAGCAGATGAAGAAGATAAATAAGTAGGCAAAAATATTAAAGGGAAGAGTTTTTTTCACACCACCAGCAGTGGTGGTAGCAGCTATTACTACCAGGACCAGAACTTAAAGTAGATACCATAATTGACAGGGTGTTCCTGACTCCATTTTATGATGCAGCTGTACATTCATCATTTTGAAAAAAACTAATTTCAAGAGTAGCAATAAATTTAACTGTTGTGAGGAAATAGAAGTCTGGAGTTGATCATGCAAAACCACCAAGATGCAGGTGGAAAGAAAAATGTATATATGCACGGAGGCATTGAAATTGTTATTGTGCTGAAGAGCTTCCAAGAGCTTCCAAGAGCTTCCTATCTTGGGCACTGTGAGAGACTGAAATGTTACTGGTTAATGGCTCAAACAACTGGCCATTTGCAAAAGCAGTGGGTGCTTTGCTGACAATGTGCAGAGTAACAGCCCAGGTGCAGAGGCGGTGAGCATCAGAGGATGGTAACAACAAATCAACCTTTGTTTTGCAGAAAGCTGGGGTTTGAGCCAGGTAAGGGAAGAGGCCAATAAGATGCAGATCCTGTGAAGTAGGATAGTGCCTTGTTAGCATATCAATGTTCTTCCTTACACACGTGGCTCAGGTGTAAAGACTGCCTCCACAAAGTACTAGGACATTCACAAGTAGGCCTGAAGGTGTTCATACCTTCTGAAGGGGTGTAACTGGCTCAACTACTCAAGGCAGCTGTCATGTCTTAAAAGGTGTCATAAACCACCAAAGACCCCTGAAGCACACCCAGACTTATTTCTGCAGCCTTCCACCAGAGGACTGCACATGTGGACTCCATTGTGTCACAAGAGATGCGCGGTGTGTTCCTTTGGACAAGGTAAAACTCAGCCCCACAGGAGCTACTGGGGTGTTTGCACCTATCCAAAGCATATATTAATCCATTGAACATTGTGTTTTGTGGGCTTCCCCCACCCCTGATGGATCCAGACTGTGACCATCACCCAATGGACATCAAAATTGCACAGTCTTGTTGCTGAATCCACGAGTGGAAATATCTTTCTACTCTTATCCATTTTCTTTCTCTTTCTTTCTTTCTTCTCCTAACTTCTTCTCAAAATATACTGTGAACCAGACTGAAAAATTTCAGTCAATACTTCTTTAGTAAGTGCCTTGTTGTATCTGGATATGTCAATGTTGGCTAAGTTTAAGTTTTCTAAGTGCCTTATTTTGTCTGGATGTTGTTTCAAAATTTACCAAGTACATTATTATACCTTAATGTTCTAAAAATTGGAAGTAAAAGTTTGTTATTGAACTTCCTAAGAATTCTGTTGTTTCTTCCATGCACTACTCAGCATGAACCAAACAACCTTCCTCTAAACCAGCCAAGCAGACTGGGGCAAACCCAGGGACCATTCTATTGTGTGCTGGTTTGAGGTTTTTCTTTTTTAACACAGATGACTTACCCAGATGACAGTGTGCACTCCTGGGTTCTCTGTAATTTTTCCTAAACAGCTTAAGATTATGAATTTACCCTTCTACTCAACAACAGTGGGATCCCACATCAAATCCTATGTTCAGTTTTGGGCTCCTCACTACAAGAAGCATGTCTGGAGCATGTCCAGAGAAGGATAATGAAGCTGGTAAAGGGTTATGAGGAATGGCTGAGGGAGCTGGGGTTGTCCACCTTGGAGAAAAGGAGGCTCAGAGGAGACCTTATCACTCTCTGCAGCGACCTGAAAGGAGGGTGTACCTGGGGGTAGGGGGAGGGAGAATGGTCTCTTCTCCCAAGTAACAAGCATTAGGGCAAGAACAAATAGTCTCAAGTTGCAACAAGGGAGGTTTAGATTAAATATTAGGAAAAGTTCTTTCACTGAAAGGGTGGTCAAGGGTGGAGCAGGTTGCCAAGGAAAGCGGTTGTCACCACCCATGGAACTGTTCAAAAAACACATTCTCCTCAATAAACAAACAAAAAGCCCTGTTAACAGTCCAGCTGTGAATTATGTCCACTTCCATCACTGGAATGTACCCAAATTTAATTATCTTTGCCTTTTTGAGAAAAAAGTAACCCCAGACTTCAAAAAAGACTCTTACTTTTATTTTTGACACATCTTTCTCCTCACACATCCATCACTTTGCATGTCCTGTTTGTCCATTAAGACTTGCATGTCTTAAAAATTTCCACTTTCCATCTTCCTTAAATAACACTCCTCTAACAGCCTAAACAGTGTGTGCCAAAACAGCATACTGTCACTACAACAAACAAACCCCCTTTCCATCCCATTAAAAACAGTTTGGAAACTTATGGCAAGACAGGACACACCAATATAATATTCAAGCTTGAAGAACATAAAATACATCCTGAAGAAATACAGGAAACATTAGATGAAAATACAGAAAGCAGTGATGTTCTAAGCCAGGAGCAGTAATTCATTTTTGCCTGTTAAGAGTCAAAGAAAGAACATGCATAGTTACTATATATTCTTAATCAATTTACCTTATCATTTAGTGAGGACCAGATTTTTGGTAATGAAAAACACATCGCAGTGTCCAGATGCAGCTCATACTTCTAGCAGAGCCCTCTGCATTTCAAAAGTCATAGTAGAGCCTTCTGTAAGGGAAGCTTTTCAGAGATGTGCTTCAAGGCAAGAGCTGGAAGTAACATGATACACGGAAGGGTAATGCCAGAACAGTCCAGAAGGACAGGTAAATGATTTCAGGGAAAGTGGTGAGCAGCAGGTCCAGCTGCAGAGAAAAATGAAGTCATTGCATTGTTTTATGTTGTGGCCTGCTGAAGGATGTGGTGCAGTATGAAGAAACATTGTGTCAAAAAGAAATTCTGCATGTCCTCTATGAACCTGTATGAATTATACGTGACATCTTTGCTTATTACAGCTTCTGTGCAAACATCAATATATGTGATACATACATGACACTGTAGACATCTACTGTAGTGTACCAAAAAAAGTAACGTTTTCTACTGTGTCCTGCTTCTGCAAGCAAAGAATACAGAATCTGGGCTGATTACAGTCACCCCTGCACTTTAAGAAGCCTGTCTCCTCAATACAGCAACAATGCTCTTAGCCCAAATACTTTAGCAACTATATTAAAATGAGCTATTGTGCAATAACTATGTATCTATACTACATCCTCTGAAACCATTAATAACCATGGATTGACATTTCTTTTAGAAGATTAAAGGTGAGAAATGGACTCTTTAACAAATGAGAAAAACATGTGGCTCACATGTAAGTAAATTCTGAGCTTCTTTTCTGAAAACAAGAGTAAATAATGCAATGAACTAATTCATGCAAGAATAGGCAAAAGAATGCTAATAGAATTTATTCATTAAAAAATTACAAAACTCTTTTACAACTTTTCCACTCTCAAAAAATAATTTTAAATACAATGATGGAGATTTTCCTAGTGGTATGTGGTTTTCATAAATATTTTGAACACTCTTATTTTCCTCGCAAACTTTTTAAATCATTATGGCTATAAAGTGAAAATTTAGTTTCTCAGAAAGCCAAATTAAAACCTTTTGATGACTGAAATTTGGCATATGTGGTACCAGCTGTGCTTCATTCAAGTCCTCAGCCAGCTTGGGAACTTGTACTATTTTCATTATTCATCTACGACTACTGTAAAAAATATAAACAAACAAACAAACAAAAAGTCACAACCCCACCTAGCCCCCTCCACCCCCCCCCAAAATCCCCAATCAAACCACTACCATCACCTACAAAAACAAAAAGAAAACAACAACAAAAAAAACCCAAAACACCAAAAAACCCAAAAAACAAACAAAAACCCAAACTCAGCACAAACAAACAAACTAAGCTCAAACAAACCCCAACAAAACAAATTCAAGGCTCCTAGTGCCAAATAGTCTACAGATATAAAGAAAAGATGGAACAAGGGAACTTACAATTCTACTAAATGAAAGTGACTTCCCATGGTTTGGCCTACCTGAAATGTTAGTAAGGCTGTTTTACCACAGAGGTCAACAGAAATAGGTCAGTAATGGAGTGCAGGAGATGCTTTGATTGAAAGGTCCTGCTGCTGCATGCAAGTTGGTGACTAGCTGGCTTCACAGTACATAACTGAATTAACAAAAATTAAGGGAAGTAAAATGCAGTTTACACACGGAACACAATTGCCCTGAGATGCAAATTTCAGACATATGCAAGTTCTAAGAATACTGATGGGGCAATTACATGAATGGAAAGAAAGGAAAGTATCAATTTCCCCTGTCCTGGTGTTCCCTGCACTGCATTCTCACTGATGCAGAAATACACAGCTTCATGCATGAAGCACTACTGATAGCAGTCAATAGTCACTCACCTGTGAGCTGTTTAATAGAACTAGGACTGCATAAACTCCAAACTGATTTAGGTCTGAGACAGCTTTGGTCCAGACAAAACCTTAATCCAGACAAGATGTACCACTTGCAGACCTCTGTCTCCCCTTTAGGCCAAGTGGCTTTACTTCCACTGTCATGGTCACCAAAATTTTCTTCCATTACCTATTGAGCTGTCAGTGTACATTCCTATGGCTTCATTTACCTGTTTTCTGTGACAAAAATGTAGTATTGCCCCCAAAAAAGCAGAGAAATTTTAAAAAGTAGGCAATACATAGAGGAAACGTTATTCAAACTTCAGGTTCAGGTAAGCAAGTTCCTGTGAACTAACACACATGTCTGTGAACCAACTGAACAGACTCACTTTGCAGTCAGAGAAACATGCACTGTTTTGCATGGTTTGATTCACCCTAAGAAAGGCTGCTAAAACAGGTCAGATGACAAGTACCTTACATGATCACATGATCACACCTAAGGACTACTAAGGGAGAGTCCAGAAAAATTAACACAAATATGGCCATCTAAAATAACCTGAGAGGTATTTGCTTGTGTGTTGCATATGCTATTTGCACCTGTATATATGATATATATATATATATTGGAATACCACATGGATGCTTCCTCCTCTGTCATTTTGGAATGCAAAGGAATCTACATGCACAAAAATTTGGCAAAGACTAAAACTGTTTCATTTCATTCAGTACAGTCAAATATCAGATCCAAAAATCTGCTAGAGAATATGAGTACAATTTCTGACACTGTAGTCTAATCAAGCAGATAAATAAGGATGTTGAAGTCAATGTATTTCTCACATAATCAACCACTCAAAACCAGTAATTGCTGCAATTTGTGTACCTGCCTGCTCATCACAAAACTTGAACTGGAATTGTGAAAATTATCTAAAATTTCTTCTTCTTCCCCTCTCAGGCTCAGGAACTTAGAGCCGTAAAATTGGAATTCACTTGGTGTGAAGTGTGATAATATAGGGTGACAAATACCAATACTGCTTAATTCTTTAGTCATTCTCAACATACAGTCTTCTCAGGACTCACTAACTGAGGAATGACAATATTGTCATGTATGCCTGGTTTTCAAATTAAGATTGGCTACTAATTGCATGTAATTCAATTAAGTCTCCCTTTAATCCCCATATTTTTTCAATACACATATCCCCAAACACAAGACTTCTACTTGGAAACGCTTTGTTTTATCTACCTGGCAAATCTTCCACAAGTCCATTGTTCAGTGGTCTCCTCTTAATCTTAAAAGATTTAATGCACAATATCTTCAATGAGTGCTTTTACAATCACAAATATAGATTGATTTATTTGCTTATTAAAGCCTATGAGCATTTACTGTAAGTAAACAATGAGCCAGACACCCAAAACAACTGTTTCACTCAGTTGAGTGTTTCAGAACAATTTCTTTATTTAAAACTACTTTTTACAGCAACAAAAGAAAATCATATTCTTTTGAAGAACTTGCAAAAGGTTACTCTAATTTTTGCATTCTGTAAACAGGCAATATTTAATCTGTTTAAAATTAAACTCTGAAGATCAATCAGATAGGCTTTTGAAGGGCTCAGACACAGCAAGTAGTTTAGCATTGTATTTGCAAGAGATACAGCCAGTTGTTTAGCCACACAGATATCATTTAGTCCATAACTTAAACAGGCACTGATAATTTTTTTTATAAAAAGATGCTATCAGCAAAACAAACGCAGTATTTTGTACTACTTCAAAGCTTATTTATAATGTGTTTAGAAATATTCAGTGGAAACAGGAAAATAATGTCTTGATTTTCTAAACTTTACAACATCTGCTTTTACTTACTTGAAGCATTGTAAAGTTCTCCAGATTTCAAATGGGTAGCTTTTCTTTTGTCTGGTCTCAAATTTGAAAGTGTTCACATTATTCTTTTATCCCACACAATTTTCCATTTTTCACTTAAGAAAATTCAGTCATATATCTCTGCAGCCTTCTAAGAGTGGCAAATAATAGTTAGAATAACTTAACATTTTGAATAAGCACATTAGAAACCTGATAGAAATTACCCTTCCTCAAAAGACTAGAATTCCTACATCTTTATAATTTTCCAATATACATATGTAACCAACTCTTTTTAACCAGATATCATGCTGTTTATTTATACCACTGTCTCCCACCTAGGAATAAACTGCAGACAGCACTATTTGCAATACATGCAGTTTTTTTCAATGACTTGGCTTGTGGGAGTGACTAGAACCTTTGATAAGCAAAGGGCTTCTCCCCTGTGAATCCTTTCTTATAGATAGGAAAAGTGTTAATCTAGCCAATAAGAAGTAACAAATGCATCTAAATCAGTTTTATTGGCTTACCATGACCTGTTTGAAGATGCACTACTATATATAGCTTTATTTATTCTCCTTCACTATGTAAAATTAAAGTATTGGGGATTTAGTGAGAAGTGATATCCAAAGCCTTTAAGCATGCTATCATATACTATTTGATTAATACATAGCAACATCATAAATAACTTCCCCTACCTGCTGAGAGGTAGATAAGCTACTTTTGCTCATGACTTACTTTGGCTGCACCTAGCTTAGTAAGATGGGTGCCTAATGCAGAGCATTTTATGTGACTGTGTACCTTGGCCTCCTGATCACCAGGATCAGACTGATCAATTTGTATAGTCTGGTTCTCATCTGGCCTCAAAATCAGGTGTCCCTCCCATCAATCAATAGCACCTGGGGGAGACAGGAGAAAAGAGCTGGTAGAAATCTGGGTCTCAGTCTCCTGTTGGGATACATGGGTGCAGGATGAGGCAGAAGGCTCAGTTTGCTGCTTGAGTTTTGCTGCAACATGAGATGAGGTCAGCCTCGGACATGCCCAGACCCTCGAGGCTGGAAATGCTTCCAGGTCTACCAGTTTATACATAGGTTCTGTGTGCCTGATATGCAAAGGCAGTGAAGGCAGAAAGACTTCCTGCAGAGTCCTTAAAAAAAAACCAAACAAAAGCATGTTTGCTCTGACTGTAAACAGTTAAACAGCACTGATGCTTCTTTTCTCATTCCATAAGAATAGAGGCTCAGTTTAATTACAATTTTCCTCTTAAAACCATTATTTTTCACACCTTCATCTGGAACAGCCATGGGGTTTGCCAGTGGCAGCATGGTACTTGCAGAAATATAGCTTTTAGCATATTTCCTTACAGTGGAAAGTAGAATTAGCCACCTCAGATCTGGCCATCTCAGGCTGAATTAATGTATAATAAGTGATTTTATATCAAATTCAAACCTGCACCTCAAATTCTCTTTTTCACACAGTATTTAAAGGTTTACTTACACTGGATTCCTTTAATCTCAACCAAATCTATTACATATTTGGACCATATTTAAACCCACTTTTGGCAAAAAATGTTTTCCAGTTTTATTTTACAAGTACTTGCCATTACAAATACTTGTTGTTGATTTAGCAACATTTGTGCAAAGTTCTAGGCATTGGTACATGTAAGTACCAATGGGTAGGTTTAATATTTTTGGTGCATAGTTTACCAAATTACCATGGTAGCAATTTACCTGAACATGAAAAATTTTAAAGTGAAACTCCATGACATGGGATTACAATGATTTGAGACCTAGAATCCCACAGCAATTTACAGTCAGATCCTCAAGAAGGATTTTAGAGGGCTGCTGCCATTTGGGTACTGTTACTTTAAGTGACTGTCATGGGAACCTCTGACCACTGTAAATGAAGATATGGAAAAGGAAATTAAAAACTTAGATTCTCAGAAATGTTTCATATTTTCTGTCCAAGACATCTGAACAATACACACTAGGACCTAGAGCTTGGTATGTTACAGGCTACATAAGAAGATGAAGTCTGTTTCTCTGCATCCTCTACATGTGATGTTTCAAGATCTTCGATTGTCCACCTATCCACAGACCTTGGTTCTCTAAGCTGTGGTGCCACAGGGGATTTTTATCTTCATGTAACTAAAAAAAATGTCCTTTGCTATCTTTTTCAGGGTGTCAAAATACTCAGCAAAAACTTCTTAAAGCAGAGAAAACTGCTCATTAACTGAAACGGGCATCTTCCACTTTCTATACCATAGGTGTTGCCAGGAACAGCAGTGATTCTCCAGGTTTAACTGACAACACACAACATACTACATAGCCAAGACAGTACTGACCTTTAAAAATTCACCCCCCTTTGATAGTATTAATCAGCTTTCTTGTTCCTCAAATAAATTACAGGTGTGGACTTTCACAGGCAGGAATATAACTCAAAAGGCTTAGGAAATGGAGATAATTTATGTTTCATGAACATAAATTATCAAGTTCTAAGCTTAAGTGAGACTAATGGGCACAGCTCAAAACTGTTAATGCTCCAATGTACAATGAGGCCTCCTTTTGCCATGCATTTCTGGGGGGCATGGCACCTGGAGCTGCCATTAAAGATTCCTGGATCACAACCTCAGCTGTTCACTGCCAGAAGCACAGCTCCATTTTTTATCACCTGCCCACATGAATCACTCTCTGCATTGGTCCATGCAGAGAAGAGTGAAAAAGATGGGAGCTGAAGAAAATTTTGCACCCAGTAGAACAGTGTACACAGAAGTAGAAGCTAAGAGATGGTGGGTAAAGAGTAAGATGTAGAGCACAGTTCAACTCAGCTTTGAACAAAATTTGACTTCATTAAAGGCTGGAATGATCAACCATAAGAAATTTCTCTACCAGACAATTTGTGGAACGTACCTTTTAGAAACCCCATGATCTTTGTGACAGACCTTGAAAAATGCTTTATGGTAGAAACAAACCAGTTTTTCCATGGTATGGCCCTCCTAAAACTTTCTTTCTCTCCTACCTGCACGCAATGTCCCATTCTAACTGGCTGTACATATGCTAGAGACAGAGCAGAAGAGCAGCTTATCCAGCAAGAGAAGAAAAAGTCCAACTTGAAATCCTCCGCATTTCTTATTAGACAAGCCTCCACAGTCAAATAAGCCATGTAAAAGTGTGTGAACAATCTATATAGTCTCCTTCATTTGTTTGCTCATTATGTGTAAGAATGAGGATGCTTGATCACTACTGTCACCAACTACTTGTGGCTGGTTGAGTTCAAGAATTAATCACCTGATCATCTTTTCAGTGAAAATAAAATTCCCTGGATAGCAAAAACTTTTTGATTTTGTGTTACCCAAATTCTTTGTTGGTAAAATCAAAGCTCAGTTTTTACTCAGAACAAGCATGGAATAAGCAACTGATTGTTTTCCATGCTTGCATTTGATCTTTCTATAAACCTTGCTTCTCTTATACTGGTATCACAACCACAGAAACATTAATAATTCATATTCAGGTCTGTATCTGGGGCGTCTCTCAGGCTGAACTCCAAAGCTTAAATCACGAGTAAACATTCTTTTGCCAAATCTCTTGCTCCCTATTCCTTACCCCCTGCTAGACAAGGGCAAAAGACAGAATTAATTTTTAAAATTAAATAAATATTTGGTGAGTTAGTTTCATTTTGTCTGGCATTGATATCTTGTGGGCACTATATCAAGCCATGAAAAATAAATAAGAGAGCTGAACTTTTCAAACACTGCCAGTGAACTTTTTTCCAGTTCAGTGAGGTTAATAAGCCTTTTAATTTACAAATTCGTAAGAGTAAGATTATATTTGGTTAATAGATTCTTTATTTTACTCATTGAAGCCTTACTGCTAGAAATAGAAATTAGTTCCTCATGACACAAAAGGTCAAGATTAGTTGTAATTAACAGAAAAGTCCCACACTTCAGATGGCTACAGCTAATTACAGCAACTAGAATGTAAAAGCCAAAGAGCTGTGAGTTTGCAAACCCCTGAACAAATGCTTGGACTTCAGCATGTAAGATGGTCCAGAGAATCCATTCATGCAAAAACATGCACAAGTAATATGCACGACTGGGAACAAGTAAATCCACCATTTCATTTTGGGATCAATGTAAATAAATTTCAGATCCCTCACAAACATCTTGCACTCCAGAAAAGACAAATTCATGTCCTGTTGCTCTGTCAACTGGCTACTTCAAATCTTCAGATCCAAGCTATATAGAATTACAGTCAATATAATTTTTATTCTATATTTACTACGCCTTGTAAGAAATGTGTTACACATGCATCAAGTGAAAACAGGAAAATAAGTCAGGAATTTGCAAAAAAAATTTGCCTTTTTCTTTTTGAGTGGCAAGCACAAGATCTGCAACACCTTATTCATCAAGGAAGTAAACAATGAAAACGTAAAAAAGTAGGAAGTTTTCCATCAAATTTTCTTCTTGCGACGTGAACCCAGAGGAAGAATTTAACCTGCTGAACATTCCAATTATTTCCTCACTCTCAGAGAAGCATTGCTTAGTGCAGCAAGCTGCAGTTCTCCTTTGCACAGCTACTTGTAGAGAAAATGTTTTATTAAAGGAACGTGCAAAGTGACAGGGTCAGTATGCACAAATTTCATTCCTTTTGTATGCTTTTCTAAATGTCAAATCAAAAGATGGCAATGCGATTAAATACATTGGTAACCATAGTTTTATTATAACTGCCTTATAAATCACGTTATAGCTAATTAATCTAATTAACAGCCCTATGTCCCAGATACATTACAGGAACAGAACAAATCAATCCAGCCTTGAAGAAACCACTAATATGTCTCAGACATCAATCCTGGATTTGTTGAACATTCATTGAATATTGACCTGCTGTGAAAATATTACTATACCTGCTGCTTTTATGGGACTGGATTTTGCTTGCCTTTTTTCCTCTTAAAAAAAAAAAATTAGGAACACAAAAGTCAACGTTATAAACCAAAGATATTTTGCTTGCAGCTTAGCATTTCAAAGATAAGTAATTAAGCTGAAACTCTTATAAGTTTTAAGATTCACAGGTTGAAAATCTAGTATTTTTCTGCTATGTATCTTTTTCATCTCTCCAAATTAAAACACTGGTACACAAATAAAACCATACTAAGTCCCTTGAAACTCAGGCTGAAAAGTATCACATTTTCAGAAGGTAAATAAAGAGAATGTTGAAGCAGAGCAGAGTTTCTAATGAGTTAATGTAAAAAAACCTCATGCAAAAGCAATCCGCATCAAAGCTTGCAGGCAATACCCTGACAGTCATCCATCAAACCAAAAGTCCCCTTAATAAATGCCAATTATAGGGCAAATATGCACAAACGCGGATAGCATAAGCCATGGGATCATTTCCTTCCAAGAAAATTAGTGACCAACAAAACACCCATGCAGCCTGCCCTACAGCAACACTCACTCCTGACCGGAATACTAACTACTATTATTATTTCACTCCTTTTTACTTTATTTTGCACTTTTGCAAGAATTCAGAACCACACAGAATTTTGTTTGGGGTTATATAAATTCCTGCACAATTTGTATAGAAGTCTAACATAACTTTTTAAAAGCCATGACATGCCTATAATGTATACAGAGTCTCTGACTTCCGCCGTAAGCGAGCCTTTTTCCTAACTTAATCATACTCAAATTTCACCCCTTTTAAAGATCCTGATTCAAAAATGTTCACTCATTCTCCACAGTCCACAAATTTATACCATCTCTTCCTGTGGTATTATATGTGCATAAATTAAAAAAGAATGGTCTTGTATAAGGACTGAAAACAGAACATTCCAAGTCCCCATCCCCCAAATCTAACTTCAATTTATCAAGGAAATGTTTGATACAAAATACACATTCTTATAAAGTTATTGTTTTGTATATGAATAGGATGTTTCAAATCTGAGTGGAATTACGCTAGCCAAACCTAAAAACAATGAGTTGTACAGCATGCTGAAGTCAAACAATAGTAAAAGCTTCTCTGCTGTTACATTTGTATTGCCTCTGATTCATTTTATCTCCTTTTGCTAACACCTTCTGCATATCACACCTGACCAATGTTTTTGGTCTCCCAAAAGCAGATTTTTATATTTATTGTATGTGATATACAGTAAACAGAAAAATAGCGTATTTTGTCATATGGAGTGTCAGAGGTAACAGCTGAGAGTTAAGATAAAAACATCATGCTAATGAGACAAAAAAGCTTTGAAAGAAATATTTTATACCAGTATCATGTCAGAGAGAATTATTTTTTCATCTAAAATTACTCACATTTCTATATTCATAGAAACAGACTAGAAAATGCTACTTTAGTCCTAGTCTGATGCCTTACCTAATTGACCTCTAAAGTGACATCTTCCATCACACAGACTAACCTGTGCTATATTCATTTATTTCCATCTTACCTAAAATTATGATGAATGGTTTGAGCTCTATTCAATTATTGAAAATGTGCAAAGAAACAGAAACAATGAAACTGGCAAAGTACTCTGCATTCTTAGGAACAATTTAGGCTAATTAGCATCAACTTCTCCCCCATTCATCATACCCCTTTAGAAATATAAACAAACTGTCAGCTCTAACCTAACAAACAGATCACTGAGCTACTTAACACAAATTATTCTTACATGAAAAGCTCCTTCTCAGGCAATATTCTCCTCTAGGGCATCTGGGAAGTTGAGCTATTAAAATTGAAGACATATGTTTCAGTCAAATTTAACTCCCAGATTGTACTGATCACTGTTGTGACAGTTTTCCATCAGCATGCTGCTGCTGGCAAAGTACTACATATTTTAAACAAAGCAATGCAACAATAGACTTCAATGATGCATGTTCATTTAGTATAATATCAATACCACCCAATTAGCACCCTACACCTAGAAATGGAGCTACTTAAAATTATTGCTTAGGTAGAACTTGAATCTCAGATTTCATTTGGGATTTCTTTTAGAATTACATGTTCAGTATGTTCCTGCAAGCTTGCAGAAGGCAGCAGCTATGCCACTGTCAGCTATGACAATAGTTTAAATCAAGCTGCAAAGGTGATGCTCCAAAAAGGACATAGAGGGAAATGCTGCTGTCACTCCTGGGTTTTAACTCAAACTCCTTCACAGATGCCACAAAAAAGGACAGCTCTAAGCTAAAGGAAAACAGGAGGGTTTCCAGAGCTGAATACTTCCTGAACACAGCAAACCATGTGCTACTTTGGAAGCCGAAATGCTAATAACATATACTTCCTTTCCTTTCTCCAAAATGCAAAAGGAACTGTATTCGTCCCAACTCCATACCCAACTAAAAGGGTTTTATGATAAAACGAAGACTTTTTCATCAGTTCATTGAAATACTCATTATCTGGTAAAAGGAAGAAATAAACACTGGCCTGGACTTTGCTGTAACACAGGCATTTGAGATTTGTACATAGACAAGAATATGCCTTTTTCAGTAAGAACTTCAAAACTGGGGAATACCCTCCACTATTTTTTAGAACAAATATAATTTGAAAGTTCCAGAGATATCAAAAATAATCAGTGTTGAGAAATTATTTCCTGAGTTGTTTTTCTTTTCAATCTACAAGAAAATTCCTACTTATTGCTCTGGCTCCCTTTAAATAGCAAAATATACAATAAGGATTTCATGAATTAAACACTAAGAATTTCCCATCCTTTCCCCTTTGATTTGCTCTCATTTCTCTGCTTTTCTATTTCATTCTGCTTCTTAATTTGTCTTGCAAGAAGCACTTGTAGTACATGTCATAGCTTACTTTTTTTTTACCCCCTCCTCTTTCTTCCAAGGAAGGTAACAAAACCAAGCAGTATCAGCACGGTTGCCTGTTTGCACAGAAAGTTGTAGTCCGAATTCAATTTTGTTTCATCTTTAGGTGAGAGGAGGAAGAAGAAGAATCATCTAACTTTTTGATTTCCTCACTGCTGGTTGCATTGGTTGCATATACATTTTCTCCTTGGATACAGAACTTCCAAGTGTATAATACTTTTGGAGCCAGAAGGTCCCCAAACACCTCCATGGTGATGCATTTCTTACCAGCAATAGAGATTTCTGAGTGAACACAATACAAGCATGTGTGTCTTCTTGCTTCTGAAGAAAAGGATCTTGCATTCTGACATGACAGCCACCTCGAAAAGCATTTTAAACATTAGTACTGACCAGAAAATCTGATGCTAGAAGTGTTATGCAAACAAAATGGTGAGACTTGAAAGTCAGCAGCTAATCAGTGGCTCTTGCCCATGTACTCTGAAATGATCTCACAGTTACAGGCTTTATTGACCAAGAGAAGTTGGGATGTAGTTCATGTTTATCAAGAGATAATGAAGAGAGAGGTTTTACAGCAGACAGACTAAAAACTTGTTTCAGCCATCATTAACATGAATTTATACTTCACAGTAAAAAATAAGATTTTAAGCAAGACAGAAAAACTTGAGAAAAACTTGACAGAAAAACTCCCCCTTTTCTGGGGGAGGGTTGTTTGTTTCTTTGTTTGTTTGTTTGTTTGTTTTTGTGGGGGGTTGTTTGTTTGTTGTTTGGTTTTGGGGTTTTTTTTTGTACAGGACAGTCTCAGAGGGTATAAACCACCAGCTCTACATCCTTGAAAGAACACATGGAATATGGGTATGCTACCTAAATATGGAGCTGCCTCCATTTCACTTGGCCTACTTTTTCTCTTGGTTCAGCCTTTAAAAAAGATTTTTTTCATATATGCATTTAAAGAGCATCTAACACACATGAATACACACATTTCATCTCAGTTTCAACTGTTCTCTGAACTACAAATCTGTCCTAATTTTTAAGAAACTGTATGCATGTGAACATGACTACCTTAGAGAAAAATAAAATAAATACTAATCCACATCTGTGGAAATTACTTCCAAGCTGGCACCAGACTTTGACTGAGCTATGCGGAAGGCCAGAGAAAGCTGCACACTATATTTTAACCATCACGTTATATGTCCAACATTCAAGAGCTAGTTTATTATCTACACTGAACTGCTCTCACATAGCTGCTATTTAATTTTTTCACTTTCATTCTCCAGTGTTTTCTGTTGGTTCAGAAATGTTTTCTTCCTGGTTGCAGTCTCTTTTTAAGGCATAGCAACAAGTAATAGAAGCAGACAGGAAGTAGGGGTTGTTGCTCTCTAGAGGATGATTAAGCAAGTCAGCACAAATTCCCCAAAGTTCCCACAAAACAGGCTCTTATGTAACAACACATGTTTTCAAAGATATATTCTCTGAGCAGTGGAGAGTCTTCATGGGAAAGGTATAAGCTAGCTTTATAATAAATACTGTGGAGCATGAGATAACTATAAAGTAAAGAGCACTATAATTGAAGTAAATTATTAGATACTGAAAATCCCACAGCAACTGATTCTAATTTACATTTCTCAAAATTAACCTTGGTCAATAAAGTATCCAGGTCCTGCAGTCCCTTGCTTATCCAAACAAAACTTATTATGTGTTCCTTGGAACATGACCTGTAATGCTCTGGGATGAGTCCAGATAATGGTTTTAATACAAGTAGTCCAGATAACCCCAGTAGACTTCACTTTCTGTGAAAAATGCAGGATTCATCCTTTTCCGCTCACTTTCTTAGAGCAGAAATTCTTTAAACTTGAGAAAACTTAAAAAAAAAAAAATCCTTAGGATTTACCTTGCATTAGACCATCCCAGTATATACTGTCTTTAAATTATTTGGCACAGCTGTGGACTGGTTAAAGCCATTCAGCATTGCACACTTTTTATTCTTTAAAAAATGCACACACATTAAATATTTTTTCCTTCTCTTTAATTTTAAAGAAAATTGGTACATTTTATTACAAGAATTTTAAGCTTATAGGAGTGGTTATTTACCTTCATGTGAGAAAAATATTTGACTATCCAGAACCAGATGACGATAGACTACTATGTCTGATTTTTCTACCAATAAATAAAAATTTGGGGGCACAAATATCAAAAAAAGTTAACAAGCAACACAGCACAACAGATCAAACTTTCAAGTTACTTATGATTTCACTGCCCATTTAGAAAGACTTGATGTTGCAAAGGTAGAAAAACCAGGTCAACCAAAACCAGCAAAATTAACTATGGTCTCTCAAAGCAGAACTTCAAGCTGTGCTGCAGCAGAACATCTTCTACTATGAAAGTCTGCTACCAGTAAGTCTGATTACTATGAACCATCCCGTGCATTTTCACATTTCATTTATTTTCACACTATGTGGACCAAAGCTTAGCATTCTCTGTATTAAACACATTGCCCAGATGTACAAAATCACGCATATCTTATCCCGCAATTCCTAAAATACCTACGTTAAATTTTAATATGAAAAGAACATCTAGTCACAAAAGGACTGGATACTCTTTTACATTTTATCTGATGCTGCTGTCATATATGGATTTTTACAGCTTTTTTTCACCTGCTGACCCAAGACATGGCAGAGCCAGACAACACAGGGGCACTCCCAAACAAAGCAGCCGTTTTCGCCTCTGCAAAACCTGTATGGCCCCAATGGAGAAGTTCACTTATCTCACCCTTGTCATAATGGCACTGAAGTGAAAAAATAGTTAAAATCCAATGATCTTCTCACACCCTTATGCTACATCTTCTCAACAGTCAAATATTTTGAAGAAATATACTTTAAATAATTTACTATTTTGGTTTAGCTGCTGTTTCATCGTATTGGTGCACACCTATGCCTGCATGGTGAAGAGTGGCAATTCACTTTGTGTGGCACCTAGAAACTGAACTAAAAGTAATGCAACAGATCATTTTTCTGGTCAAATAGGATCATTCCTCCTCTTCCTCTTCCTCTTCCTCTTCCTCTCCCTCTCCCTCTCCCTCTCCCCTCCCCTCCCCTCCTCGGACCCAGGTGATAAAGACTTTGCACCACTTCCTTTTTTCACAGCTTGTTGATCTCACTGCTTTAAAGTGATACCAAAAGTAATTCTTCCAGCACCATGTTTCATTTTCAGCTCTTCTTCCTACACATAAGCGTTATTTTTACTCCACAACCAATTATTATTCAGTACCAAACAGTGCCTAACAGGCCTGATGAGGAATATCACAATAGATATTAAAAGGTATTATAACTTATCAATTTCACTCTAAAAAGTTGAGCAAAATAAAAAATAGTAAATGTTTGAGTCACTAGAGCAGAAGCCAATTATTGCTGTATCACACTTTTTTGAGTATGATTTTGATCTCAGTTAAGTGACTTCAAGAAAGTTACACAATGAAACTCTTAAGTGGGAACAACATGCAATTTTGTTGATTTGAGCTACTCCTAAGAAGAGTCCACAAACACAAAAATTGTATCTCCAAAGCATGTATAAAAAAGTAATTACATTCTAACAGCTTTAGAAAATGAAAAAGTAAAAGAAAACAGGACTTCAAACTGGCCTAGGGAGGAAAATTGAGAAGATAACTGCTACTGATTTAAAAACAAAGTTTCAAAGATACATATAAAAAAGATAAAAATACAAAAGACAAAAAAATGCCAAGACTTGGGGCGGTAAGTTTAAAGGTATGGTAAGAGAGACTACTTGTTTCATTCAGGTGTGCAAAAGTTTGTTGTGCTTCCTTAATACACATCTTTTCCAAGAAGGGTAATTGCAGAGGGATCATAAACTAGATAATCCAAGATATTTTCCCAATATCTCTTAGATCTGGTTTAGTATAGTTTAGTATGATTCAGAATAAAAATTCAAATTAAGAAAAAATTACCTCTGAAGCCTAATGAGGAAATCCAGAGCTGAAAATCTATGCCTTTCAGGTTGCATGAGCATCTGAGGACAACAGATGGAAGCATTGTAGTTAACAGAAGCATCATGAGAATGCTAAAAGCTGCCAGAGCGTTCCTGCTCTTTGGTAAGGAACTGCAGACCTGCCAAAAACAGGGGTCAAGAAGAGAGGACTGACAACTTGTGCAAATGCTTTCCAGGCTATGAGAATCCTGATTCTCAGGGCACTTGTGCTCTCTAGTTGGACCTAAATAACTTGAAAAAGTGTCTTTTTTTTGTGTTATTTTCCCCTAAATTTTGGAAAAGCCATGCATGGCAAAGCAGGCCTTAAGCCAGCTTCCAGACTAAAAATCACTTGGTTTTGCATTTTCAAAAGAAAACCTGCAGCTCAATGGGAGCAAGGAAGATGGGCTCAGGCCAGAGCCTATTTACAAATCCACCCCAGCTGATAGATGTTCTTTGAACAAAAGAAATTTCTGCTCATGTGTTAAAGGGCTATCTAACAGACATGGAAGCGAAGGGGAGCCTTCCTGCCAACTTCACCTAAGTGCTGCATCAAACCAAACTGTCAAATGATTCAATGACTGTTCCTAAAATTTGAGATCCTATATTGTCACAAATGGACTCTTGCAGCTTTGTGTATCCAAAGTGTGAATAAATCCACAGTTTTTGCTTCTAAGCCTGTAAACCGCCTATTAACAGATTTTTGCATGTGTGTAGTGGTCCATTTAAGGGGTAATTCAGGCAGTTTGGGTGGTGAATGCTTCTTTAAAAATTGGTTAATAGAATAATATTAGTTAGGAATCATATAGTTACCTAGGAACTTTAGGGGCTTTTGGCACTGAGCATCAGCAAAAGGAAAATGCTGAAATTTGTGTTTTCAGATTAGGTTGACTGATGAATGAAGCAATAGAGGGACTCTAAGTAAATGTATCTTATTTTGTCTCAGACATCTTTCTCATTAAAAAAGAAGACTTAAAGCTTAAAAAACCCCACTCAACAGCCCTGATATCCTTTATTTCCACATGGCCCAATTAAGAAAACAGTTCCCAAAGTCACTGGAATGCAAAATTACCAACCACTGGCAGAAAAAAATAGTCTTGAAAAAATGGACAAGTGCACAGCCTCCAGTAAGCTGTCTTCACTACTTCAGGTTCTAATAATATGAAGACCTAAGGCAGATTAAGTGGAAAACAACACTCTTGAAGCCTTAACTCTTAAATGGAAGTAATTATTTAGCCTACAAACACTCAGCATGAACAGCTGGATCTTCAGTTCTGCTCTTCTGTGGAGTGTGTACATCTCATCACCATGACTTAACATATTTTCTTCTGGAATTGTCACCTTGGGCAATTTAGTGGGCAGAGATTCAATTCACAGTTCTTTTGGTTTACATTTTAGTCAAAGTGTAACTTTGAAAATGCCCATCAAAAGGAGGAACAGAAGGAAGTACCACTGAAATGCTATATTTGACTCAGTTTGAGGTTACTGTTTTGTTTAAGCTTTTTTCACTATTAGCAAAAGAATGGGCATTTATCCTGGTCTTAATGTCGCTTTGCTCACCAGATCACTTATGACACTTTCAAGGTCTGAAACTGCTGCATTGAGACTAAATCTATAAAGAACATGCTAAGAAATGCTGCATGCTATTGCAATTACACCAAATTCTCTGCTTCATTTGAGCAATCCACACAGGGTTAGGTAGGATTTAAATCCTAAAGGTCTGTAGCCCTTAGACTTCATTCATTTCAAGACCATTTATATTTAGTATTTCAGCCAAACAGTTCTGGTTTGTTTAAATGTATTTACAACTATCACATCCAGGCAGGTAAGTGTTAAAAGCAATGAGAAAACAATAGGAGGTTAAAGTATGCAATGCAATAAGAATGTTTAACATGTCCTGACACTCCAACTTCCCCCCCCCCCCCCCCCCCCCCCCCACCCCCCCTCTAATTTTTTGCTTTTCCTCCTACATACAATAATGAAGTGAACTACAATCAAAGTGTGATGACAAATGGTCCCAGGGTTTGCATTCTTTGGAATATATTGGCGTTTGTAAACCAAAGAAGAAAGATAGATGTAATCAACCACTCTCTTATAAGAGAAGGATCTGGAAGAGTATGTTGGCAAAATCTTCAAACAACATTAAGCACTAATTTGAAAGTATGTTTGAAAGGAAGAAAGCAATGCCTCTAATACCAGTTTATTTGTATAACAACAACTAGAAACTGAACTTGCTAGACATATTTTGAAAGATGGAAACAATTAAAATGCATTAGTGATCTAAACAGGCACTGTATTTAAAAAGAAAAGAACTTTAAACAATCAAGGTTACACATATCCACATTTTGTTGACTAATCCTCACCTTCCCTTGATCTCCTAATATTTAGTGCTTGTATTACATGGAAACATTGCATCTCTGCTTACAGAAATTCATAAGAGTTGTCTGTACATACTTTTGCCTGTTGAAAAAGAATGATACAGTATCATGAGAAAAACCCCACTAGCTGCAGGATGGCAATTTTTCTGCCTCCAACGTTAAAAACTTGGAGCCTTCTATAAAAGAAACCAAACACATAGTGGGCAGGTTGCACCATATCATCTGTAGCCACTAAATAGTCAGCTCATATCACTAGTAAATAGAAATGGACTAAGTATACTGGGAGGACACATTATTCACATCTTCCTCTTTTCCTTTCTAGACAAGATACTACTAAAGGACTTAGTATGGGAGAAGGCTTAGCAAGGAAATGAATAATCAAATATTATTTTAAGTAGTTTAAAATATTTCATATTTAAGCTAAAATAAACCTTAAATTAGGGGTTAACATAACCTGCATTTTTTGTAGTCATGTTTGAAATGCAGTACTTCAGATTTCTGGACACTGACAACCCCTCCTTAAAAACAAGATAAAGTCATTCTAAAACCCAAACATGAACTGTTAGAGACATCTCATCTTCAGATACTCATTTTTGACCTGCTGCAGTTCTTACCAGGTCATCACAGACACATTGAGACTTCAAAAAATATTGTTATAACTGCATAACATGAATCTCCTTCTCCTTCTTTTGCATTCTTTGATAAGCATCAAAATTGTTGGTGCTTATAAGGCATCATCATTAGCACACAATGAAAGACACAGTTCATGTCCACAAGATACTATTTCTATCTTTCAAAAGCATTCTTGCTGTTGCTCCTAGTCTTGATGATTTTACGTGTAGCAGAAACAGAGCTATAGAGAAGAATGATGCAGAGTTGGAGATTTCCTGATGGATTTTTGATCTCTTTGTTTTTATATGAGGCATGGTTCCAACCATTACCTTTGACGAGAAAATACTTTTAATTACACACAAAAATGTTTTAAGAGGTTGATTAATACTTTAAAAACCCAAACTAAACCAGTGTCATCAGTGCATATTAGTCAATACTTTAGAGACTCCAGAAAAAAAGAATCTATGTATCAGAATTTTCAGACAATAAGGGTAGATGCTTTCCTAGTAGGAGAGTAGTTGCATTTTAGAAACAAAATGGTGGCAATTACCCCATGAAACAGCTTAATCATTTGTTAAAGGTTGAATGGTAAAACAATGAAGAAAAAGAATAATAATCTTGATAACTCTAAAAATCACCATTGATACAGTGAGTGTGGAAGTGAATGTGAGAACATTTATGTTAGATATTAGGAAGAGATTCCTTACTCTGAGAGTGGTGAGGCACTGGAACAGGTTGTCCAGAGAGGTTGTGGCTGTCCCATCACTGAAAGCATTCAAGGCCCATTTGAATGGGGGTCTCAGCAATCCAGTCTAGTGGAAGGTGTCCTTGCCCATGGCAGGGGCCTTGGAATTGCTGGTTTTTAAGGTCCCTTCCAAGCCAAACCTTTCTATGATTTTTCAACTTCAAACACACACAAGTAGTATCATCATACTATATCCTATAATATTTATATCATAGTACTGGTCTAGAGCCAGTTCTCAGAAGTCCCTGCTTCAGAGGCAGGGAAAATGAATTAAAGAAATAGGACTTCAACAGGCAACAGAGAATCAGGAGTACAAAATGTGAATGTTCCCTTTCAAATATCCATTTAAGGAACAAATGTCAAATAGCTCTGCAGTTGTAAATACAATCTCAGCCACTAGAGAAAAAAGGAGATAGTATACACAGAACATAAATGCATCATACTTGGCCCCTCTTCCAACCTTGTTTCACATATTTTTGTGACAGCTATTCAAACACCTTAAATATCAAAGATGTGACTCATAGGATAAAATATGCAAGTTCTGGCAGTAACACATTTGTATCTATTCAGGATTTAATAGGTGCTCAAATTTACTCAGTTGCTACTGAATTCTACTAACAACTGTGTGAGTCACTAGGACGTATATTGACAGATGCACATTCTTGTTCAGAGTTAAGAATAGAAGTATCGAGGGAAACCATCCATGTGTAAAAGTATTACTGGAGAGGCAAGAAAAACATAAGGAGGAAAACTACAGGATTAAAAGTGAAAGCATGTCAGAATAACACAGGTATGTCATCTGCAAGGTTCTGTTAGTAAAAGATTTAACAAGCATTTGCTTATGTAGCTAACATTATAATACGAAACCAAAAAGCCAAGCCACAAGTAGCCAGTGGCAGTCAAATTTCAAACTGCAGCATGCAAGTAGACACTGTGCAAGGTGATAGTATTGAGTGGGCACCATGTCTACAGCTGCACGGCCACCAAGGCCAGCATCTGTCCGCTTTCCAAATACAAGGCCGAAGTTCCAGCTGTTCAGAGGCACTGTTCTGGCTCCATCAAGAGCACATTTACACTGTAGGTCTTTCAGACACAAAACTGGGGCTTTTTGAAGCCAGAAAATTTGTGCTCTGATACCCATAACATTAGTGACAATGTTTGAAAGTAATAGTTTCTGAGTGTTTATAACATTTTCATAATCACTATGAAAGCCTGTGAACTTCAGGCTATGAATGGCTCAGAAGCCATTTTTCTTCCATTTTAATCTAGAGTTAACACAGGCAATATTCTATGAGAAAAAGTTATTTTTAATTTAAATATTTTTTAATCAAGTGTTATATAAGGGAACTTTTCAAGTAATACCATACTTTCCTGTAACAGACTCATTTTTACCTAGTTCCATTAGCTTCTTAATTTCAGTATTTTTTATCATAAGACATAATTGTCTTCCTGTGGAAAAGATCATACATTGCACACCCCCTGCATGGTTAGGCTTCTGCTCGAATACATGATCTCAGCAAAAACAGAACAACCTGAGCATCCCAGTAAAAAATTTGCTTTTGTTTCCAAAGAAGACAGCAGAGAAGCACAACACTGCCATCTCCACCTTAAATGCTGAAGTACAAGTATCACACATAATACACACACAATCCAGTGAAAAGATTATAAAATATAGCGAAGAAGAACACATGTAAAGAATTATAAAATTAAGAGAACTATATTGTCAGATAGAAAAATTAATTTTAATCAACCAATACAGTATACCAGAAAACCATCAAACTCAACAGTCCCAAAGCCTAAAGGAGGCAGAGTAAGCAAGCTTTCAGCCTGTCCAGCCTCAGCCCATGACATCAAGTGACTGGAATCAGAGAGAAGCCATATCTGAAAGTGTCTTATGCCTTGTTTTATCTGGCAGTTTTCTAGATGTGGTGGCTCTTCTAGTGATGGACTTACATGCTGGGAAACAGATGACAACTGACTCAACTTCCACAGATGCAACTTGCTGGGATTCTTCACCTCATATACATTAAAGTGGGTTATACTCAGAACAAAGTACAATATGAAGCCTGAAAGATATTCCCCAGACCCTAACTCTGTTTAGTATACATTCAGTGGCAAACCAGTATTACAAAGAAGAGTTTAAGTTTTCTTACAAAAACAAAAAAAAAAAAA
>JANPWX010000619.1:3634672-3647138 GCA_024734555.1 Trochalopteron elliotii
AGAGTCCATGAACTTGATGTCAGTGGAGACTACCATTTGCACACCAATTAGAAATAAACTATTTCCAGATACACACCCCAGATCCTTTCATAAATGGCCAATGAAGCCTGGTCCAAAACACAATGGTGTCAATGTGACTTTGCATACCTAACTTAAGAGTTACTTAAGTGTAAGAGAAGTGAAACACTAAGAAGAATTTTGTTTAAGTTTGAGAATAGAAATTCTAGAACCCAACAGGAAACTTACGTTGAGAACACTGCAGTCATGAAAGGAGAGATGGAAAAAGATGCCAGTGGTACACAGAACAGCTCTCCTCCTTTCCTGCAGAAGTTTAAATTTGTTGGATGCAAAACTGTTGTATACAAGATTCAGGAGCTATGAGTTTTCCAGGAGATTTATAGAGGTCTTCTGTGCAACATACAGCAGTTGTTATCAAACACATTACATCTGATCCAGGAGGACTTGACAACAGGTTGCACATTTTAGAAGTACAAATTCAGTTTGCTAGATTTTTCAGCTATGATCTCTACAGCCTGTTACAGAAATACCTTTTTCCCCCATAGATATAAACAGAGAATGTAAACTATAACAGAAATATAATTAATTAGTTATCATAAAAGCCATTTCCTCCAGAGGTATTTCTTTTAAATGACAGCAAGTTTTCCAACATTTTATCGTAAAGTAGGTGGGAATATCAGTACAAGTCTTGTGCAAGATTTCATAGAGACATAACCTAGCAGACTGTCTCAGACTTACAAGTAACTTCACAAAATAGCATTTTTTATAGAGTTAGATTCAACGACTTGGGTGAGATGGGATCTTTGGTAGCCAACTGGACATCAACCTAGGCACTCCAATGCTTATAAAGTTGCTGCCTGACTTCAACTGGACACTTCAGAGAGTTCAAACCCACAGCCAGGAAAACAATTTGGCAACAAGTCCATTCCTTTATACATGCAGGGAGTATCCATCTGAAGTTAGCAGTGAGCATGTTCACATGCTGGACTTCACAGGATATCTGATACAGATCTAGGACAGTTCAGAAGAGACTCAGGAGTGAAAAACTTCCATTCATTTCAGTGGAATTGGAATACTGATTAATCTCATGGTTCAGGTACCTACAGTTCCTCTAGAACCTAGATGTAACAATTCCTCTGAAAGTACACATGAAAAGTTAATGTATTAGTGTCCAGAAAGCAAAACAGTTAAAACCATTATCTCACTTTTCAGGAGACTTAAGTGACCACCAGAGCCACTTCATATAAAGTTACACTCTCTCATGTTTGATCTGTACCAGTATGCAAAAAATAATTTTGAGATTCAAAGACCATAGGAAGAGAGCAAGAATGAACCAAACAAAACCAAAAACAACCAAACAAAAAACAAACAAAAAAGCCCAAAAAACCAAACAAACACAAAAAAGCCAACCCTCCCCCCTACAAAAAAAAACCCTCAATCAAACTAACAAAATACCACAAAAACACCAAATGAAAAAAAACCCAAACTCTTGGAATAGAGGATTGGTTCCCTGGTTTCCTGGGCTAAGCCAAGGAAGATCCAAATTTTTTCTCTGGACTCAAATCACCTGGGTCTGTTCTGAATTGTTCAGCGAGCAAGAGGCATCAAGGTTTTGCTTATACAGAATGCAAGCAGTCCAAATCTTGCTCAGAGTCAAAACTATTTATACTACAAATTTGAATATTGAAATGTTTACAAAACAATTAGCAAACATATAAAGTATGTTCAATTTTTACAAACAGTTCAATCATCATACAAAATGTAATGCAGTGATTTATTTCTCTCTCTGAATTTAATCTCTTAACCAGAATAGAGTGTGCAGTCAAAACAAAGACAAAGCAAGCTATCCCTAATTCCTGTTGCAGTAGATAAGGTTTCAGCCCTATTGTTGAAAAGGAGTTTGTAGAATATTGTCTCTCTCTAAGTTTTTAAATTCTTCACAGGTTTTGCAATTAAGGTTCTGGGTACAATTATAGATTAATTAAAATGTAGGTAAGAAAGATTTAGATGTAAACAAGATTTAGACTGAACAGAAAAAGCCCACTTTAGGACTGAGCTGGTAACAATTGTGATACCATCTCTACTTGACAGCAGTGGTTTTCTCTGAAGGATGTTATTCAGCACACAGAATGCAAACAACTAAGTCTAAGTAACAGAGCAGCATTTAGTCTTTAGCATCCTTGCTACTTCTACAAAGGAGTACAGGAAGAAGAAAAAAAAAATAATAAAAAGACCCCATTAAGGAAGTTTAAACCATCTCATCCTCCTTGCTCCCAGGGTGTTTTCCCTGTTTCTCTACAAGTTGCATAAAACTTCCTTAGCATCCCAATAAAACTGTCTACTCTTCTTGCAGGTGTCTCTCTTGAGGCACCAGAGAGGATTAATCACTCCTGCAAGTCTCAGCACACCACCTGAAGTCTTCAGGGAAAATACTCAAGTAGCATAAGGCAATTAATACATAATGAAGGAGAAAAAATAGTCAAATTTTGTATGTGTAGGTGATAATGTATTACATGAGAAAATCAGGAGTATTTAAACAGAAAGCCATTATTTTTTCCATTCACTGAAAAACATATACATTAAAAAAGGGAAAAAACATTATGCAACAAAACGTAGGATATACTACACAAGCACAGAAGTTGTTGCCCAAGTTACTTCAGACCAGTTCCAAGTGTTCACTCTAGGTCTGCAAGACTAAGCAAGTGACAAGTCAAATTAACAGTTTCATGCATCAACTGATCAATATTCTTCCAATACTTTTAAAGAACATTTCTGAACTTAGAAAATCTGTGTGAAGACAAATCAAATCACAACACTGTAAAACTGCTTTATCTGCAAAATTTTTAGAATTTCATTCTATACTGCTCCTTATCTTCACATCATCTTTACTGACATGTGACATTTTCAGAAGATGTTTAAGGGCTATCTCTTCCAATTTTATGACCACTCTTTGCTCCTTAGGAGTCTTAAGAAGATACTTTTCCATTTATTTTCCACAGTTATAATTTATATCCCAAATCTTAATTCAGGAAGAAAAGAAAAATAATTTCTGCTTACAGTAAATGGCATCACATAGGCCTACACATTTATTCATTAGGTTTTGATTAGATCCATACTGTACAAAACAGTTACTGCCCATGATTAAGGTACATTCATCTAATAGCAAAAAGACAGAATGAAAGCTCCTTTTTCAGGAACAGTATGAGATCTCCTTTCATTCCCTTTGTGGACCATGATTTTTATGCCACTGTTGACCCAGCATCCACTCCTACATGAAAGAAGAGGCTCCAAATACTGCAATTTCAGTTTTTCCCAGAAGAGGGCTACTCCAATTCTAACGTAGCAGACCTCAATGAGATTACAGAAAAATGCTGCATGTGCTGCCTAAATTTAACAAGGTCCATTCTGCATAAAATATGTTTCAGCTCTGCTGCCCACATCAGCCTTCCTAATCACAAATGACAGAAAACAATAAAAAAATCTGTCCCACAGAAACGTTCTCTAGATCTGGCTAGAGGTTATTTTGCAGGCTGAGTGCTAAGCATTAGAACAGTGGTTTTGTGCAACACTTGTATCAGCCCACAAACTATCCAGCCAGTGGCAAGAATGCATCTCTTAGTACAATATAAATTCAGCAACTCAGTAACTTGCTTGTTTAGCCAAACACAATAAAAGCCAGTATATGTAAACTTCAAAAGACTGCTGATACTCGTTGTTTTCATCTGTAAATCGATACCTTCTCAATAGGTCAATATTGATAATTATGATGATGAAATATTGAGACTTTTCAAAATGATGTTTACTATCACATATGAAGCCCTTCTAGTCATCCACACTATTAGGTGCATTAGGTGCATCTTGAGAAGCTTTTACTTGTTCAAAACCAGAAAGTAGTAAAAACATTTGCAACTGTTATGCCCTACCATGCAATCTTCAACTGATGCTACACTTTAAGGCCTGCCATAATCTTTACCAAGTTTTGGGGCAGCTATAAATGGCCTGGTAAATTTGGTTTTGAAACCAATGAACTTTTAAAGAAATCTGTTTCCCATTTAGCTCTGCAACAAGACACAATATTTTCATTTGTAAACATGCTGTTTTATAATCAAACATTTTCTACTTTTGACAGTTGCCTGAAATAAAATCTACTGAACTCTAATAACTTACTTTAAAAATAAAGCAGTACCTTTTCAACATAAATCTTTCAATACTTTCTGCAGTGCTCAACAATCTAACATATATGGAAAGATTTTAAGGAAAATTTAATCGAGTGTCCAAATATAACTTTACTTTAAACATTAGGTCATCTAAACATCTGTCTCCAATATATCCCTAGGGATTTAAATCAAAAGTCTGCTAAACATGTACAATCATTTTGAAAATAAATAACAGAACAAATTTAGTCTTGATTATGATTATCATGCTTTTTAAAAGGAAACATTTATTCTAATAAGAAAAGTCTGAACTAATTTAAACTTTATGGACATTAACTTAGAAGAGTTTCATACTCTAAATAAGACATTTCTTTCCATTTAGTATAGTTCGAACAACATTCGTGGGTTTTTATCTGCAGAAAGCCTACATGTTTTCTTCCTCCCTTTTAGAAATGCCTAATCAATAAGCTTTATTTCTCATCATATTAAAAAGTTAAATTTTACAGAAAGGAGAAAAATTTGCTGAAAAATCAACAGAAAATATTGATTTGTTTTCTTTTTGTATTTTATCTGGAGCCAGCTGAGGAAACAAAGTTGAGTGATATTTACTACACATTCAAAATATATACTAATTTTGAAATTCAACTCTAACTAAATATTAAGAAACAAGTGTTAGTAAAAGAAAAATAAGTAAACCTTAACCCCGTTGCAAAGTCACTCAGACTTTGCTCTAAGAAGAAGTGAAATAAATACTGCAAAGAATTTTCTAGTACTGAAAGGGCTACTAAGACTGTCATTTGCTTTTGGGAGTGTTGCTGTTTGGGGGCACCAGCCACACATCTGCATACTTCAGGATAATCAAAACAGTAAAACGTCCAGGAAACTAGGATAACATACTGAACTGGGAAATGATTCATTGACTAAAGACTAAAAGATGACCCATAAACTGTGTTTCCTGACAAAAATTGATGGATTGAAAATGATCCAGAGGGAAAACAAAAGCAGCTGTTAAAAGTGTAGTTCAGTGATTGAAAAGCAGATCTAAAGGCCAATTACTCCTGTGTTTCCTTCCCCACTGTATGGGTGGGACTTCTCAACAACATTCAGACTCTCACAGTTATTTTCTCATCAGAAAACCACCACTGTAGATAACTGAAACATTAATTACCTGTTTCAGATTTTGGTGCATTGGTATCTAATTGTAATGATTACCCAGGACAAGACAAGCTGCAGAAAAAATAGTAGGCACTTATCCTGTAACTACTCTACTTTCAACACACCTAAAACAATTGACCAGATTTTCTGTAGAGAAAATACTACGTTAAGATGGCTGATATTTAACACTTTCTTGCACAAATAATAATTAGACATTAGAGAGTGAGAGTTTCGTACTATAAAAACCAATATTGATTTACTTTACCCAACAACAGGAGCAGTGTTGGTTTCCACAGGCAGCAAATATCAATTCATCTCCTCCAAAAGAAAAAAAAATTAATTGTATGTTTTCAAGTCCAGTTGAAGAATAGCCCATTTAAGGCCTTTATAATCAAGGCTGAGATACTTGAAAATACTTAAAGGCATCCCTATTATCCATTCATTGCAATATTGATTTCAAAACTTCCAGGTTCTAGGAGTCACGTCACTATTTGAAAAAGGGGTTTTTTTCCCCCCGTGTCTTTAGCCCTTTTAGCTCTTTTCATTCATACCAACCCTGATCATAATACTTAAACCAGTCTGAAGAGGTCAATATAATAATTTTTCAGACAGAATTTCAATCTCATAACAGATGAGTTCCTCCAGTCTTGGGGGTGTGATTTCGGGTGTCTCCCACGCTGCTAGCTTGAAATGGAAAAGCAGCAAGCATAAAGAAGGAATGTTTACATGTATAAGAACATCCAAGGTAATGTCACAGAAACTAAGCCACAGCTAAAGGAAAATCTGTAGTATCATCACTTAACAGGAAAAATTGCCAGATTTTATGCACAGAAATACCCAGAATCAGTTTTCATTTTCTCTTCTAGAACACTGCCACAGAAAACACATCTACTGCCATCAAAAGTCATGCTTTGTTGCTATATGTTAGAATTTTATTCTTACTGCATAATAAACTTTTGTGTTACAACAATTTAACGTGGATTAGAATAGGTACCTCAGTCACTAAGCACAACTGATGAAACAATAAACAGTAATGAAAAATTGTTCTTTATGCCAATATAATCTTGGCTCACAGAAGTTGTAACAGCTTGAGAATTACCTCTGCAGACAAAGCATTTTTTGCCTATGAATTTTACAACAGGCATGTTCCAGTATTAATTATTTTGACTACCTACATGCTTTTACACGTATAGCATATACTATTTTACAATATCATTCAACTTTAAAATCTGACAACACAATTTTATGGCTTATTTTGTGTACGTTAATTACATTAAAGGTTTTATGCTTTGCTGTAGGTCTCATGCCTGAAATACTTCAAGGAAGTTAAGAGAGGCTTACAGCAGTGTATGTAACACAGCAGTTTTTTCTTTGGTTATAGACTGGCATTGAGAGCTTGATGACATTTCTGCAATATTGCATAAAATCTATGCTAAAATTAAAATAATCAAGACTCAAATTTCTCACTGGGGAAATCAGTAGCTATTTGCATATTGATTATATTGGAACACGAATATATCCCAGGTTTTTTATTTATATCTGTTATCTTAGCATTACAACTATCTACTGACCTTTACCAGTGATACATCACCACTTACAATTCTTGTGGTTAATTCAATGGCAGTCAAATTCAGTACCATTGGTTGTGCAGTACACATATGAAATCAGCATTTATTGATCATTATTTATTTGACATCTTTAAGCTTTTATTTTGCATATGATCATTCAAAATTACATATGCTTATCTTCTTATCTGCACCAGCTTCAATATACATCTTTACCGCTCTGCCACAGCTAGGAAAAAAAAACCCAAAACCACATTATCTTCTTGTAGTATTGCACTGCCATCTTGTGGGCAGTACTGATCGAATGAGTGCAAATAACTTCATTACTCCGTTTTCTGAGAGTGAAGTTGGTCGTTTTGACAGGTTTGGGGTTTTGTGGAGGGTGGGAGATAAGGGGTGAGGTTTTTTCAAAAAAATTTATTACTCTAAAAACAATAGAAAATTGATAACCTTTCAGAAAACCCTCAGGCTTACCATATACACAAAATCTGAAGGATATGTGTGCCTTATTACACCCATAGAGGATTCTGTGCACAAAAGGTTTTGTCCCCATTGGCTAACATGCCAGACTAAATAAAGCTCAGACAACTTCTCATTTTTCCCAGTGTATCCTATTTGGAACAAAGACACAGTCGGAATTATGATGTTGCTGCAGGATTCTCAAACCAAGTGAGTACCAAGTGAGCAAGTCTAAAATTTAATCCCCAAGTTCAACAAGCAGTTTGGTATGAGCTGTATCTGAGTCCATAGACCAAAAAATTCTTCTTTTCAGCGTCCCAGTTTCTACAGAAAGTACTAAGCACACTACAGGTGTCATAACATGTTAGAAAATATGAAAATTCTTAGTTTGTTTCTTTCACTGTTACATAAACATGTAAAATTTGCTTCATACCTTAACCCCCATATAAAAGCTATTACATTTAAAAAAAATCCCCAAACATAGCCTGAAACACATTTAAGAGCTCCAAACGGCTGCTCATGAGTTGCTAGTACACTGCAATGACTCAAACAAAGCCAGTTCACCCTAAACACGCTCTGCACAGAGACAGAGAGTTGAGGCCAATGGCTCTGTCTAAGGGGTGCCAGTGATGTGTGGCATCCCTCAGGGTTCTATCTTGGGACCAGTGCTCTCCAGTGTCTTCATCACTGACATAGACAGTGAGACATCAGTGTATAATGAAGATGACATGAAGCTTAGTGGTGCTGTGGACTCAACAGAGGGACATGACCCCATCCAGGATCCTGGACCTGGACAAATTTGATAAGGGGGCCTACAAGTACCTCATGAAGTTCAAGAAATCCAAGTCCAAGGTGCTGCACCTGGGTCAGGCAAGGAGAGACATGAGTAGATGCTGAGACAAGAAGTCATTGAGAGCAGCCTTGTGGAGAAGGACTCAGCGATCCTTATGGATGAAAAGCTGGACATGAACCAGCAATGTGCACTCACAATGCAGAAGGCCAACCTTATCCTGGGCTGCATCAAGAGCAGTGAGGACAGGCCAAGGGAGCTGATTCTGCACCTCTGCTCTTGTGAGACCTCACCTGCAGTGCTGCATCCAGATCTGGAGTCTTCAGCACAAGAATGACATGGACCTGCAGAGCAGGCCCAGAGGAGGTCAAAGATGACAGTGAGTGAAATACCCCTCCTACAAAGACAGGTTGAGAGAGTTGGAGCTGTTCAGCATGAAGAAGAGAAGGCTTCAGGGAGACCTTGCTGTGGCCTGCCAGTACCATAAAGGGACTCATAAAAAGGAGAGAAAGGATTTTTTATATGGACAGATAGTGACAAAACAAGAGGCAATGGCTTTTAACTGAAAGAGAGAAGTTTTTGATTAAATGTTATGAAGAAATTGTTTACTCAGAGTGCACTGAAGTGTTAGAATAGGTTGCCCAGAGAGGTTGTGGATGCCCCACCCCTGGAAGTGTTCAAGGCCAGGCAGGATGGGGCCCTGAATAACCTGATCTAGTGAGTGGCATCCCTCTCCATGGCAGGAGGATTGGAACTAAATGATCTATAAGGTCCTTTTCAATCCAAACCACTCTAGGATCCCATGATTCTACACAGCAATTTTCATTTGCTCCTTTTAAAATAAAGCTATATTGCAAGGGTATTGCTTCTTCAAATTACTTAACTGTCTGAAAATTTGGACAAATTTTGCTAGCTGCCAGCCTTGCATATTCAGCAAAATGTATGAAAGCTCATGAGGATTTCATTAGTTTCCACTAAAATTAAACAAGGTTTTCTGTGGCAACCCAGTAACATTTAATTCAGTTAGAAGTATACAAAGCAAACAGTCCAGTCTGTCTTTCAGATTCAGATTCAGATTCAGATTCAGATTCAGATTCAGATTCAGATTCAGATTCAGATTCAGATAAAGATAAAGATATTTTTAGAATTATCAGCTTGTAGCAAAGGGGAGGCTCAGAGACCGAAAAATGTTACAGAACTAAAGTTTGAAATGCTATAGTAGGTGGGAAAATACTCTGAAAATTTTCCACTGGGAATGGTTTACAAGGTGAATGGTTAACTTCAGCTGGTTCATTCCATGGCATTCTGCTGGTCACTGCACTGGTCTGCAGCATGGAGCTATATTCTACCAGGTTGAAAAATTTCCTATTGCACGGTTTTGAATTGCCTAGGAGACCAAAGCCAACAATTCAACTGTACTGGCTTCAAAATCAGGATCAGTTTCTCTGAGCTTCCCTGGCGTGTCTTCCTTATTTCCAGCAACCCACTGAAGTCAAACTGTCCCAAATACTGTACTCCCTTTGAACTGTATAATGATGAAAGCAATAGGGGCTACATAGACCTTGCAAAAGTACTTCACATTTTCTTTTCAGCAGGTTTCATAAAACATAGCATGCATGGATGGTTGTCTGAGCAGAAACAGATAGAAATCTTTTCAAGTCCTAACTTCCCAACTGTTTCTGTGCCCTCCCAATTTCTACAAGCATACTGGAGGAGGTTCAGAATATCTGATATCTCAACTTACACACACTTAACCTTATTTTGGTCTTCTCTGACCCAAAGTTCTTCTCACCATATTGCCAACCAAGCAACTCCCGTCCAAACCTCCAAGTCCAACACCAGGTTGGCATGCTATTAATTTCTCAGACCAGCAGAGAAAACTGGCTTCATTCGTGGCTTCTAGTGCATTCCTTTGGAGTACTTTAACTTGTAGAATGTTTCCTTGAAATGAGTACTTTTTGACTGCTTCCCATTCTTAGCTCTTTAATTTAAAGACTTTGCTAACATCTGAAATACCAAAACAAGATAGTGAAAGACACGGAGCATGTACTGTGGCCTCAGATAGTATTTCAGCCTTAAGTGACTTCAGAGAAAGGGAGAAAGGAAGGTTTTAGCACTCTAAAATATTATGGTTTCGAGTCAAGAAAGTTACAAGGTGTAACTACTTAGCTAGTTAAAATTACCTCTGAGCATTAACCAATTATTTTAGTAACATATGAATGCACATTGCATGGCTTAAAAGGAACAAAAAAGCACCTAAGGAAACACAGAATACTCTTCCTAACCTTAACTCCCAGAAAACTGCCATAAAACTAACAACAAGGGAGAGGGTGGGGAATAATTAGACAATTTTCCTGCTGTTTCAAGTGCTTCCTGTACGTCTATCACGCTCCCTCTCCCATCCATAGGGACCAAATAACCTAAGGTGTTTCAGAGCATGCTGGCTAGTGTACCTTGTAATGATTTTTGTCTGCCTAATGCCTCTCACAACATGAAAACCAAACACTGGTTTTAATACTGTATTTGCATTTGACAGTCTTACTTTGACAAGTGGCTTTCCTGCTTATAGATCTGGTTCAAAGAAGTTGCTGCTATCCAGGTTAATCAACTTTGTCTACTCCTGAAATAAAACACCTCTCAAGAGAAAAGGTTTGGACTTTCAAAGGAGCTTAAGAGAATTAGACTCACAAATCCTATTAGGTTTCAATGAAGCTGGAAACCTAACTCTTAAAAAAAATTAGAATATATAAAAAAATTGAAGCTGAGAAGTACAAAGAGGCAGAAACCCTGCTGTTACATGAAAATACGAAGAATAGGGGGGGAAAAAGATCAGCCTGAATTATTCCTATGAAGTAATTATTTTATTTTTAAAGCTCATTTTGTTCTGACTTTTCCATTTTCATTTTACAGTAATTAATTTTGCAGTTCATGTTCATTTATTAAATGGAATAAAGAGACACACTGAATTTTCAGCAGAAAAGTACTTAAAAGATTGGTTAAATATTACAGATCTGAAAAACATGGCATTTTCGCATTTATCACTTACTAAATATATGAAATAAATTCTTTAAAATTTTAACTTCAAAATTTAAAATGTTTATAGGTTATTTGTACATGTATGGAAGAAAGAGAGGTGATCATACAACTAAATATAAACTAAATTTTATTTATGTTACCTTTGGATTTAGCTAATTGTTTCCATCGGCAGTCTTTTGTTATTAAAAAACAAGAACACACCTCTATCAAGTGGAAGCATCGTAAAACCTTCATGGTAATTATATCCAGCCACCTTCCTTCACTATGCCAAGGATATCTGTGCAATAGTTTATGACATTTGCACATCATCATTCAAACTGACTCAACACTCTGCTACAGACGCCTTGACTAATTAATCTGGGTATCACATACTTTGCACTATTCAGTTCCTCTCTAAGAGGAAAGAAATATCGATTGACTTTGCATGCAACACTACTGTTTTAATTTCTGCCTTTTCCATACAGGTGGGCAAAACAAGGATTTTTTTGATCTTTGTGTTTTAGAGAAACGATTCTTCTTGTGACTTGTACCCTGCATTGACTGAGCTTCTCAAATAACCTTTTGAAGAATTGCTATAAATCGAAGGAAATCAGAGGCTCCCAAGTTGTCCTTTTCACAGTGATCCTTACAGTTTAAAGTTGATTTTCTGTTTAATTTTTTTGCTATAAATTCCACACATGCCTTAGCTTACTAATTAACCACTAGAGAAAAGGAGTATGCCTGCAGTTCCCTGTACTAGAAGGGCCTGAACTCACTAACGAAGTGTCCCAATTACATTTCAATCGAAGTCCTTTTCCTCACTATTGTCAAACACCCAGGCAAGCAAACAATACCAACTATTTTGAATTATGCTATTAACGTTCATTGAGGAATCTGAAAGATGGGAGCAAACAATGCCAGCAAAACTAACACAAGCCAAGACTGAGTAAGACTTTGTCCATATTTAAAATTTCATTCACTCTCAAGAAGCAGAGCTTTTCATTTCACATGAAGTCAGATTACAAGCCACATGAAAGCAGATGCACCCCTTGCCATAGACAAAGTATGCATGAGATCTGTCATGCTTGACTTTTACAATTCTATTACAGCAGAGAGCTGTTGAAGTTTAACTTAGCAATGCCTCAGACAGCCAACAGTATGCTTATATATCTTCTCTTAAAACACTGAATACTTTCCTTTCTCCATCTTCCAGCATGTCAGTATCTTCCATTTTATCAGTCCTGTAGACTAGGGTCATGCTTGATTTCTTTTCCCTTCCCTTCCCTTCCCTTCCCTTCCCTTCCCTTCCC